>JAPDVU010000033.1:0-295295 GCA_026230045.1 Corynorhinus townsendii
GAAATAATGAGAACTGAGTATTAAAGACAAAATATTGATCCTATCTTCATTTTTGAAAGCAAAAAGGTAATAAAATTAATGAAGGGGGTGGGGTGGCTTGTTAATCAAAGAAGGTCAAAGATAATCCAACTGTTAAAAAGGATGTTTTCAAAGATTATTTGGTGGAAGAGAGGAAAGTCCTTTATAAAGTAAAGTTTAAAATAGGCTACAGAACTGATCCCAATTTTGTATAAATAAAATTATATTAAACAAGACTGAAATGATGTTAACAGTAGTTCGTTTTGTGGAATGTACATTTCTCTTATACTGTTTGCTGTATTTTCTGCAATGAACGTTAATTTAAACATTTTTAAAGGTTACTTAAAAGCGTCTCTGAAGCGACACCCGCCCACGTCTTCCCTGTGGTTCCTTTAACTCCAGTCAAGACACAGAAGAGGCGGGGGTGCCAGACACTTCTGACATCACGGCAGCCTGAAATGACACAGCGGGCCGGCCAATCCGAAGTTTGGATTCCGGGAGCAGCTATTTGATTGGACACAAGTGCGGGAGGCTTTGCCCAATGATGGAAGAGGCAGGAGCCCGGGGGCAGCGTGGGTTTCAAATCCACGTGGTGGCGAGAGGGCGTGGCCGCGGCGGCACCGCTTCTGGAGTTGGTGTCCGCTCCCCGCTTAGATGTGCGGGGTGCCGTCCTCCACGCCTCCCGCCGTCCGGGGCCTGTTTGTATCAGCAGTTATCTTACAGGATCTTCTGAGGTCCAGTGGCATCGGTCCATTCGCCGGACGTTTACTGAGCATCTACTCTGTGCCAGGCAGGTTCCTGTGTGATAACAATCCATGAAAGTCGCTGTGAATCCCACCCTTCTGAGTAGCCACGAACAAATTTTACTCTCTCTCCTCCTCCTCCCCGCCCCGCCCCCCCCCCCCCCATCTCTGCTTCACCTTAGTTCCTACTCTGTCTCCCCTACCTGAGCTCCGCGGGGGAGGAGGTGGGGGGGGGGGTACGTTGTGCCTTGTGAAGGATCCTCCCCATGGTTCATGCTCCATATATACTTGTTGCATAATTATTTCAAAGACCAAGTCTTAGCACAGTACTAATACAAAATGACATCTTATAAAACTTAATATTCAAAAAATTACACCTTTCTTCTCTAATTCGATATTCACACAAAAACAAGTTAGGTGCTGTCATTATCTCCGTTTGACAAATGTGGAAACAGAGGCAGAGGGAGGCCAGGTAACTTTTCTAAGGTCCTGTGGCTGGAAGGTGGTGGGGCTAGAGTCAAACCAGGTCTGTCTGTTTCCAGACCCCTTGATCTGAACCACCACTGCACTTCTCCAGCACTCACCAGAAACTCTCTCCAGCCAGGCCTGTGTTACTGGGAAGCAAGAGAGGAGGGAGGCATAGGAATCAGGAGGGTAGGGCACAGCCAGGTGAGCTGGGGTCCTGCCACCCCCCTCACTGCTGGCTGAGGTCAGAGTGGTGAATAGACTGGCTGCCACTGGGGCATACCAGTCCCCTGCTAGGCTAGGATGGGGGTACTCTGGTGGGCACGACAGGCCCATTCTTGCCCCATGGAGCCAGCCGTCTAAACCAGCAACCACTAAGGTGGCTGTGGGCATCTGCACAGGGTTTCCACTGTTACTGATGGGAAGTTGTGGGGGGTTTTGTTTGGTTTTTGTTTGTTTACATCAAGCTGCGGTCCACCTGCTTCATAGAGTCCATAGCTTCATGCTCCCGGCAGCATAACTGCTTCAGAAATTGAGGAGCAAGCTAAACATCATGGCTTTCCATTCAAGACAAGCCACGTCATTTGTGGAGCCTGGTGCAAACTAAAAATGTAGTTCAAACCCATTGCGTGTCAAGGTGACAGCAGCAGAGCTCAGATCCGCTTGTGAGGGCAGAGTCCCATATGACTGCGCACATCCCACCCCATGAAGCAGGTCCTGCTCCCCACCAGGGGTCCCTGATCCTGCAACTCCCTCGGGAACCTCCCTGGTTGGAGGGGTCTGCCAGGAGCCCACGGAGAGGGAGCCCACGGGGGTGGGGGGGAGGGGAAGCACCTGCGGGGGCGTGGCCTGTCTCTCTGCAGCTCCCTGGGGGTCCAGATTCACAGATCCACCCTGCCACCTGCCACACAGCTGCCGGCTCTCCCCTGAACTTTCTGCTGCACTCACTGCTAAGCTGGAGGCTCATCCTCGATGCGGGCATAGTGCTTTGTTCCTTTTGCTCTGCAGCACAGGTGACCATCTCGACACACCATTCACCTGATGATTACCTGATTGATCTGGGTTGTTTCCAGCTGTTGGTTTTTTTCAGACAGGGCTGCCAGGGGGACTCGGGTGCTCACTGCCCTCAGATTCTGGTGTCCTGGGAGGCAGCTCCTACGTGTTGGGCCTCACAGTGGGAGCGTCTTCCCTGGTGCTGGACCAGGAGGCCCTTCCCCGAGGCATGGGGAGGAAGTTATAATGCACTTAAACCTTCCAGGTTACTATAGGGCCTGGATTTGAATTCAGACCCTTCTGGCCCTGGGTTACACCCTGTCAGCCCCTGCACTGTCCTGTGATAGGAGGAAGAGAGAGCTAAGCCCTTGTCTGTCCCGGATCCCGGGGTGTCTGATTTTTAAAAGCAGCAGCAATGTCCTGTGACTTCTTTCTTGAAAATCTTTTATTTTTGGCCTGAGACAGCTAATGCGTGGCCAGGGTATCCAAGGAAACCAGGATGCTTAGAGCAAGCTGTACCAAATCTCTATGCTGAAACCATCAGACGGCTAATCTGGGCCTCTCTGGTTATTTATTTACTTGCCATCCCTCTGTATCATTTTACACTCTCCTGACCAATGAGACCATCAGATACACGCTTTCAGGGCATGCGGGGATGGGCCTGCCCTTTCGGAACGGGGGCAGGGGTGTGCTCGCTGTCCCTACTTGTGAGCTCCCCAGGTGAGGCATGACACCCCTCTGCCTCTCACCCCACAGGGGCAGATCCCGAGTTTCACCCCAAGTCTTGCTCTAAGTCAGGATCTTTCAATGGTGTCACTATTGACATTTGGGGCCAGATAACTCTGTCTTGGGGGCTGCCCCCATGCTCAGCAGCGTCCGTGGTCCCTAGTCCCTACTAGATGCAAGTGGTGATGTCCCCTGCCTGTGACAACCCATACTGGCCCTGCACATCACCACACACCTGCTCGGAGTAGGGTTGCCTGATAAATACAGGACACCCAGTTCCATGTGGATGTCAGATGAACAACGAATCCTTTTAGTATAATTATGTCCCAAATGGATGCATAAGAATGTCTCATGCAATATTTGAGACATATTTATAGTAAAAAAGTTTCATTGTTTATTGAAATTCAAATTTAACCTTGTGTCTTGTACTTTTATTTGCTATCTCTGCCAACCCTAACTAGGGGGCAAAATTACTCCAGAGTGGAAACCATGGCTTTGGAGCTCGGGTTCTTAACCATCATGTCTCAGTGTCCTCACCTGTGAAATGGATGTAATATTAGTACTGACCTGGTTAAGGTGTTGCAGCACTGATGGAGCCGAGGCTGGCAGCGGTAGCACGTGGGGCAAATACCGCTGCTCTTTTTCTCTAGGGGATATGTGGAGCCTTTGTGATACCAGCCAGGCCTCTCTCTTTCCCCCGCTCTCTGCCCCAGAACTGGGGTGGGGACTGCTACACAGCAAACACATAGGAGCAGCCCCCACCCAGGGATGGGCGGTGGGCCAGGCCCTGCAGCCTACATCATCTTTAGAAGAGAGCCTTCTCCTGGGGCCAGCCCTCAGCTCACAGCCAGGTCCTTCTTGGTGCCTGGCCCTGTGCTGAGTACCAGGGGGACAATGGTGCCCAAATGCAGGCCCGGGCACTGCCTTCCAGGAGCTGGGGTGGCATGGGCAGTAAATGACAATTGTGATGCAGGTTCTATCCCCCCACCCCAGTTCCTTGTTCCGCGAAGCTAGGATTGCTCTGACACCTTCTTGATGTCCCTCACCCCCCACATCCCGGCCAGTGGCCAATACTGGGGTTCTGCCCTTACATTTAAAGACTAGAGGCCCCCAGTGTGCAAATTAGTGCATGTGTGGGGTTCCTCGACCTGGACAGCAATCGGGGCCAATCAGAGCTGTCTCACTCAGTCTCCATTGGGGCCATCAGGGCTGGCCAGTTGGGGGGATGGGGGGGGGAGAGAAGATTGGCTGTGGGAGGCACTGACCCAGGGGGCAGCTTCTGTGTTGAGCATCTGCCCCCTGGTGGTCAGTGTGCATCATAGCAATCAATCGTTTGGTCATTCGGTTGCTTAGGCTTTTATATATAGAGATAGTGTTACTGAGGCACTGTTGACACACATCCTTAGCGTGGGTAATGTGGTCAGGTGTGACTTATGTGCACATGGGTGAAGCCATCCTCACAGTCAAGAGACTGAACATCTCCGTGGCCCCAGAAGGGCCCTGGGTCCCCTGGTCATCTCCCTCCGCTCCCTCAGAGCAACCACCAACCTGCTCTGTCACTGTAGATTGCTTTGCATTTTCTAGTTTTATATAAATGGATTCGCACAGTCCATGCTTTTTTTGGTCTGGCTTTTTTCACTCGATATGATTGCTGTGAGGTTTGTGCATGTTGTGTGTGGCTTTTATTTCTGGATGGCATTCTCTGGCATGGACCCACCCCAGCTTGCTCACCCAGTCACCTGTCGATAAACCTACCTCTTTTTTACGATGTGACTATTTATTGCAATATGGCAGGCACACAGAGAAGTGCACTGATCACACCCGACCACAACGCAAGCACACACACCTGAGTTGCCAGCAGCCAGACGGAGAAGCGGCATGACCAGCAGAAGCCCCTGTGCCCTGCTGGCCACAGCCTCCCCCTCAGAGGCCACCCCCACCCTGTTTTCTAAGACGAGGAAGAAAGTGTTGGTTCAGGAACTTTGTACACATAGGTCATACAATATGTTCTTTGTCTGTGTCTGGCTTCTTCGCTCATATTCGCCCTTGTTCTCCCATGCGTTGCAGCTTGTTCCTTTAAGGGCTCAGTGGTGCTCTGCGGTGTGGCTGTACCCGGCCTGTTTACCCAGCCTCCTGTGGAGGCCAGTTGGGCTGTTTCCAGTGTTTGGCCATCATGAATATTGCTGCTATGAACATTTTTGCACAAATGCCTCTCTCTCGCTCTCGCTCTCACCCTCTTGCTCTCTCGCCCTCTCCCTCTCCATCTCCCTCTATCTCTTCTGTCTCCTACTGGCCCTAATCCCCTTGAGGAATAAGACTGTCTCTTACTTACCTTTGTAACTTGGTGCCATAAATTGCAGTCATAGGCCCCTGGCAGAGCTAAGTGGATGGATGACTTTATTTCATTAACCAGCCCTCACTTTCTTGCCGTGTCTGGGTGTGTTCTGGCCCAGGCAAGCCAAATGCAGGGCGCTCACCTGGCTGAGATCCAGGTACTGATGGGGTTTGTGGTCTCACCTGGATTCAAGGTGTGGGGCTGGGAAAGAATCAGCAACAATGTCCCTCAAGCTATTGGTAGAATAGATTTCCTGGTGGCTCATGTGGGGCTCGTGGCTGCTTCCTTCTTCAAAACAGTAGAAAGAGCAAAGTCTAGAGCAGTCTACTGGGAAGATGGGGGTCCTTCAACATAATGTCACAGGAGTGACACCTGTCCCCTTCACTGTCACCAGGGGACCGGTTAAATAAACAGTGATACCTCCATACTCCGGAGCAGGTGCAGGAATTACAATGGGGCTATGATTTCTCTGGACCTAGAAAAAGCAAACTGCACAATTTTCAAAATGAAAAATAGCCAAATCATTTTTTTTACATCTCCACCCGCCCCCAGTTACAAAAACAATCCATGCTCATGGCAAAATAGAAAATTATAAGTGGAGAGAATGCAGAATATTACCACCCATAAACACTACTTTTAAGATTTGGATGCATTTTCTTCCAGTTTCATTTCTGTGCATATTTGCACACATGGGGGGATGTACATATATATTTAAATAGATATTGAAGCCCAAATAGACTCCCTGCGGGTGCTGCTCAGTGCCTGGCTCTGCCCTCTCACCTGTCCCTGCCCCATGCTGATGAGTGCGGATTTATCGTCTTCGAGGCGGCGGAGCACGAGTGACTGGGTGCAATCCCCGATGGGTGGACACGCAGGTTGTGTCTGGTTTTCAGAAGACACCCCTGTGTACCGCCCTTTGTGTAACTGGGGGTTCTAGAATCAAGGGCATGAATGTGAATTTGGGCTCTTCCCCTCACCCACTGTTTCACCTGGGACACGTCCTTAAACCTCTTGCTGCCTCAGTCTCCTCAACTCTAAAATGGGAACAATAACTGGACGTACCTCCTGGAGCTGCTGAGGAGCCAGTGATTGGAAAGTCTGAGGACTGCTGTCAGCCAGCCCCAGAGGCACTGGGGGTCCAGTTTGGATTTGATGTAGGGAAGGTGCTTTGGGAACTTGAGGACCTGCTAGAAAGTGGAGAATGTGTTAGCATGGTGAGGGCTAACACTGTTCACCCTGCCTGGGGCTCTGTTCTAACCCTTACCCACCATCCAGTGCTTAGTGAAGCCTAAAATAAATTTTAAAAATAAATAAAACACGGCTTGGTAACATTCAAGGGACACCTCTCCTGTCCCCTAGCAATCCCAGCGGGAGGACTGCATCCCCCGGCTCAAGTGCCCAGAGACCTGGTATAAGACCTGGAAGCTCTGTTTGAAAAGTCACACTTGGGAGCCAACCTAAATGCCCTGTGATCAGGACCTGGGTAGTTAATAGTACAATTGCACAGTGGACACCAGGGAGTTGGGTGGGGCTAGAGCTGGGCTGGGAAGTGCGGCCCACTGCTTGCTTTTGTAGGTAAAGTTTTATTGGAACAAGCTGTTTTGTTTACATTTTGTCTCTGGCTGCTTTCAAGCTGCAAGGGCAGAGGTGAATAGTTGCAGCATAGACCAGATGGCCCACGAAGCCTAAGATAGTTACCGTTTGACCCTTTTCAGAAAAATCTCGCTACATCAGTACACACTGTGGTGGGAGGCTCTCCTCATTCACTGCTGCCTGGGAAAAACACTGACAGCAGGGGGGATGCAACAGCAATGACAGCGTGATTTCTGCTTTGTGAGGAACAATGTGCAACAAACAAAGCCAGGGAAACATGCGTGCAGATGGGTCTTATAGGTGCACAAACATCTGAAAAGATACACCCGATCTGCTGTGAGTGTTTCCGCTGAAATTTGAGAGGCAATATACTTTGGGGAGCATTAACTAGTTACTGAGCACTGTGCGGCATACACACATTCTCTCACTTTAAAAAATATATATTAATTAATCTAGAGTCCCGGTGCACGAAATTCGTGCACGGGGAGGCAGGGGGTGTCCCTCAGCCCAGCCTGCACCATCTCCAATCTGGGACCCCTCGGGGGATGCCAGACTGCCCAGTGGGATCAGGCATAAATGAGCAGTAGGACATTCCTCTCACAATCCAGGACTGCTGGTTCCCAACTGCTTGCCTGCCTGCCTGCCTGATTGCCCCTAACCGCTTCTGCCTGCCAGCCTGATCACCCACTAACCACTCCCCTGCCAGCCTGATCAATGCCTAACTGCTCCCCTGCCAGCCCGATTGCCCCTAACTGCCCTCCCCTGCAGGCCTGGTTGCCCCCAACTGCTCTCACTTGCAGGCCTGGTCTCTCCCAACTGCCCTCCCCTGCAGGCCTGGTTACCCCCAACTGCTCTCACTTGCAGGCCTGGTCTCTCCCAACTGCCCTCCCCTGCAGGCCTGGTTGCCCCTAACTGCCCTCCCTTGCCAGCCCAGTCACCCCTAACTGCCCTCTCCTGCTGTCCTGGTCGCCCTGAACTGCTCTTCCCTGCTGGCCTTGTCACACCCAATTGCCCTCCCCTGCAGGCCTGTCACCCCTAACTGCCCTCCCCTGCTGGCCATCTTGTGGCAGCCATCTTGTGTCCACATGGGGCTGGTCATCTTGTGTGTTGGCGTGATGGTCAATTTGCATATTACCCCTTTTTTTTTAAGATAGGATTGATTGGGGTGACATTGGTCAAGATGAACATATAGGTTTCAGAGGTGTATATTACACGGTATGCCCACCACCCAAAGTCAAATCTTCTGCCACCTTATATTAGGACCGCCCCACCACCCACCAGATTCTCTCACTTTTACAAGAAGACTATGAGGTTGGTGCTAGAATGATGTTCTCTTTTATAGACAAGACAGTAAAGGCATGGAGAGGTGAAGTCACTTGCCCATGGTCACACAGCTTTCAAGTGGCAGAGCTGGGATTTGAGTGTGGGGGAGAAGGGCAAACACTTCTTATTTTACAAATGTCTCTATTGTTTGACAGACATGAAAAAGAATAAAATGTGACTCAGTTGACACAGTTCCTGTCACTATCTACTTGATCGCAGGCCTCTCTGAGGCCTGCCACCCTGGGTGTTCTTCCAAGTGGGGCTCACAGCGATTTCTCAGGAAGGTCTCAGCAGGACCCTAGACCTGCACCGCAGGTGGGCGGGACCCCCCTTTAATTCAGGGCCTCCTAAACTGGGGGTGCATTTGCAGGGAAGCTGAGAGCTCCCCTGCTCTGCCCAGATTTTCCAAGGCATTGCGTTTCATGAGTGTTATCAAACGGTGACATTTTGGAGTGCAAGTGGGGTGGTTGTTAATATGGATTTGATGGTGCTAAAATGATTAAACATGGCAGGCTTTTAAACAATGGATTCATAAAAGGTGTTAATAACTCCTAAGTGCCTCGGTGATATCATAAACTGCTCCCTATTAGGTCTCTTCATTCTCTTTACTCAAGGAATGAGCAAGGACTTGCTGGAAGGCTGTCTGAGCCTCTGGAGCCTTGGGGAACAGTGAGGAGTGGGGCCCAGTTTGGGAAACTATCTAGCGAGGCCAGGAGTATGCTTGAGCTTTCTAAAGGAGGACCCCCTTCAGGCTTTTCAGAAAGAAATGTCCAGGAAATCCCAAGAATGGGGCGAAAGAGTGAGGGTGTGGCTCTGGGTCCTCAAGGCCATTCCAGGTTGTGTCCTGCAGGCTGCCCTCCCCCCAAAACCCAGGTAGCAGTGATGCGGGGGGAGGGGAGTGGCGCGGGGCTTAGGCGGGAGCTGCATTTGAATCTGGCTCTGCTACAGTCTCTGGGTCAACATGGGCAGCTTGCCTCCCTCTGTCTGTGCAAAATACAAATGCCCTGCCCCTCGTTCAAGAGTTAGTAAGAATTTCAAGGTGGGACAGCACAGCATCAAAATAAGCATGGAGCCTTTCTGAGCCTGGGCAGTGACTGTATGGTGCATGCCCATGATGCTGGTCCTCCTGTGCCCTTGATCTCTCCATCTGTGAAATGGGCTTAGACACAAATGTCACTCAACATTTTCTAATAGTCACATTAAAAAAGTAAAAAGAAACAGTCATTACTTTTAACAATATATTTAAAAGTTATGCTTAACCTAATGTATCCAAAATGTTACCATCAGACATGTAATCAAATGAAACATGATCAATGAGATACTTGCCATTCTTCGTTTGTTCATATCAGGCAGTGGAAATCAAGCAAGCATTTTACACTTACGGTTCATCTCATTTCAGACCAGCACGTTTCCAGGGCCACACGTCGCTGCCACATGGCACAACACAGATCAAAGGAAGGGTCCCCCCGCGTATTTGAAACTTAGCAAACACTCAGGTAGCATACCCACCCCTCTCCTTGGCCTAGTATGCAGAAGGCATCTACCAACTGTACCACCTCATGGTGGGGGACAGGATAGGATACAGTACAGGATACAGTTGGTGCTCAATAGAGCTCAGCTGTGTGTATATCTTTGGTCTCTTCTCTGCAGCACCCTTCCCCCTCCTGGGAACACGCTGGATCCCCATCTGAAAATGGGGTGATGACAGTGTCCTCCTGACGTGGCAGGGCTAAGACTCCTGGGAAGTGTCATTCTCTGTCTTGTGTTTTCAGCTTCCAGAACAACTCCCAGACTGCAGTTTGAGAGGCAATGAGATACTTGCCTCTCAAACTGCAGGTGCTCAATAAGTGTCAGTTAAGCAACTGAATGAATGAATCATGGAAAACTGAATGCCCATTAGATGGTGGCATTTTGTTATTTGGAGTTTGAAACTATAGTGGGAGCCCTGCTTGGGAGGGGCCCAAGGGAACAAAGGTGGAGATTTGGGACCCTGGGTGGGAACTCTGAGGCCTCTCACACCTTCTTCTGATGGGCTCATGGTCTCTGCTCCCAAAGCCCTGAGCCTCTCAGGGTCTATCCCAGATCCAGTGTGGGAGCCCCCTCCCTGAGTCTGGGCTCTGGGTAGACCAGGAGGCCGGCTACTCCAGCTCCGAGCCTGCGGTCCTCTGGGTGGGGCTTGCAGCCAGCCTGGGAGTGACCTGTGAGGAGCCCTCCCCTGAGCCAGGCCTGCTGATCCTGATGCATTTGATTTCCAGATGAGAATCTTTTCAGCAATACTGCACTTCTACACCATTGAAGGAGAAAGATGCAAAGGCAAGGCCCTCTTTCCTGCCCTCCCTCTCAGGATGGACAAGGATGACACCAGACCACGGACCTCTCCTGCTCCCCCACCCACCCCCACCCCAGGCAGCTTGTGGGAACCCCAGATACCAGCGTCTGCGCACCTCACTCATTTGCACCTCATTTTTGTTGTTTCTGCCACATCTGAGTACCTACCACTTTAGACTATGATTTAACCTTTTTCTTAAAACAGATTTCTTTTAAAAATGTTTATATACAAATAAAAGAAACCCTTTTCCAATGGAAAATTTCAAACATATACAAAAATAGCCTGAATAAACCAATATAAGTACTCATCATATGTAATATAAAATATACTGCAATAGAATATATTATGTACTAGAGGCCCGGTGCACAAAATTCATGCACGGGGGGTGGGGGAGTGTCCCTCAGCCAGGCCTGCAATGATGCCAGTGTCCCACACCCCAGCCTCTGGCCAGAGGCCTCTCCCTCCCTCCGCATGTTTGGGGTGCAGGATGCTGGGCTCGTGTCACCCCCAGAGGCCCCTCCCTCCATCCGCACAACCAGGGCATGGGACACTGGGCTCACATCACCCCCAGAGGCCCCTCCCTCCCTCAGCGTGGCCAGGGCATGGGACGCTGGGCTGGTGTTGCCCCCAGAGGCCCCTCCCTACCTCTGCACAGCTGGGGCGCAGGATGCTGGGCTTGCGTCACCCCCAGAAGCCCCTCCCTCCCTTCGTGCAGCTGGGGCGTGGGACGCTGGGCTCATGTTGCTGGGGCAATGCCGCCAGCATCCCACCCTGGCCACTATGGGCGCCACCATCTTTGTGATGTAGTGATGGTTAATTTGCATGTTACTCTTTTATTAGATAGGGTAAGTATTTATTATAATATATTAAAACATATAATTTACACAGCTACATATAATCTATATATATAAAAGCCAAGAGACTGGAACAGTGGAACGATTGGAACAACTAGTCATGCCATGATTCGTACTGCAGTGGCCAACTGGCTCATTGGGGGCCCCAATTGCCACCCCCCCATAACTCCTGCAGCTCCTCCACGGCCACCGGCCTGGCCCCGATTGGCCCCCATCGGGGCCAGCTGGCTGGACCCCAACCATGCACGAATTTGTTCACCGGCCTCTAGTTTATAATATATAAAACGTATTAAGATTGTATGTAAAATCATACAAATACACACACACACACACACACACACACACACACACACACACACACACACACACCCATCAGCTAGCTTCAAAAAATTTCAACTCATGGCCAATTCTGCTTTTTTCTACATTTCTACTCCCTGTCCCCCCACTCCAGATTATTTTGAAACAAATCCTAGACATCATGTCATTTCAGCCATAAATATTTCAGTGTCTGTCTCAAAAGACTGACTTTTAAAACCAAGTTTACCTTAAAAGTGAACTCTGTGTCACTGCCTTAAAAAGAACACCGGGTCACTTGCCGTAGAGGTGCAAGAGTAAACAGAGAGGGCAAAGCAGCGCCCTTGGCTCCGGGGCGGGCATGAACCTGTGCTCTTGGTCTCAGGGGAGCCAGCAAGTGCGAGGGGTGTGAAGGGTGCGCAGCGCCAGTGACACTTGCTCCTTGGCAGTCTCCTTGCAAGGGCTGAGGAAGATAGAAAGGGAAAAACCTTTTTTGTGCAGTTTGCTGTGATTTGATGTTGGGTCCAAGGACCCTAAATAGCCTCACCCCTGGCCGCACCCCTGCCCTGAGGGAGGCAGGCCATGCCTAGGCGGCTCTGCAGGAGCTGCTGTGAGGGCTGCTGCTAGGCAGGGCCTGGGCTGTGCAGTGGCCCCCTGGGCTCCCATCCTGGGGTACCCCTTCCTGAGTGTGTGACCTTTGGCACAGGACAAACTCCCCAAGCCTCAGTTTCCTCAGCGGTAGGATGGGGGCAAGAATAACTTGTACCACCAGGTTGTCAGGAAGCTCAGTGAGATATGTCAAGCAAAGGATTTAGAGCAGGGATGGGCAGAGTGAAGTCACAGCGAATGGTAGCTGTTATTCTTTTTGTTGTTACTGATTTTGTTAGTATTAACTAGGTATGCCACCCCATCGATTTCTCAGTGTCCCCCTCCCCAGGGGTTCGGCTTTCCTCTTCTCTCTCACCTTCCTGGTGGAGGTAGGGGCATTCCTGATGGTAGAATCCTCCCAGCCCCACAAGGCCTTTGGAACCTGAATTCCTGAAACCTTGGGCCACATCTAGGCTCTCATGAGCCCCTGACCCCAGCTGGAAAGCCCAGGAGTCCCTTCTGCCGCCTGGGGGAAACTGACCAGACTCCTATGGTCGTCCCAGCTGCCAGCTCCTGGGGGCAGCGCCACCCTACCCCCTTCCCTGCCAGACAGTCCGGCACGCTGCCAGGTCTGCGATTCACACCCTGGACGCAGCAGACAGCCCCGCCGGCTGGCGGGCAGTGTGTGGCGTGTGGCTTTCCCCCTCTCCGAGGCTGGCTTGTGCTCTGGGCTACATATTCATTTTTAGATCCCAGCCTCCTCCCTTGCCATCTCCCGCTTCTATTCTCAGAGAGCAAACTGGGATGTGCTCGGGCTTTGTGGGGAAGTCAGACAGAAGTGTGCCACATGCTCTGGCCGCCTGAGATATGGAGTTAATTAAAAAGGAGGCTCTGAGCAGCAGGCTCATTGGCCAGAAACACAGCTGGCTGGGACTGGCTGCAGGGACGATGGCCACTCTGCTGTGGACATCCCTCAGGGCCACTCCTGAAGGAACCCTCCTTCTAAGCCCTTTAAAATTTATTTACCTAATTAAAACTCTCAGCAGCTCAACATGCTGGAAGAGTTCATATTTAACCAACACACGGCCAACCCAGCCGATCAGGAGGGCAGCCCCATCCCAGGAGCACCACACTGCCTGGCCTTGCAGTGGCCAGTGGACGATGGCCACTCTGCTAGAGGACATCCCTCAGGGCCAGCCCCCACAGTGCCGCAGTGGGAGGGCAGGAGGTGGGGAGAGAGGAGAGGAGAAATGTTGGGGAGGAAGAGGGTCGTCGTGGGGGGACTGCTGGCGAGAGGGAACGCCTGTAAGGAAAGCAGTCCGTTGAGACAGTGAGGTCTGGATAGAGGAGCCAGCCTGCACGGGTCCAAATCTGGGCTGTGCCCCTCTCCAGCTGTGTGACTGTGGGTAGTCACTTACCCACTCTGTGCTTCCAGATGTGGACTACACATATGTTATCTGTAAAGTCAGAACGTTGCTCTTAATAGTACTCCTCCCTAAGTGAAGACAAGGTGCTCCAGCAACACCTGCACGGAGTGGTGATTATTAACCCGAATTTATTGTTGTTATAAAGGAGATGGATGTCCAAGACAGGAAAGGAGAAGCAGGGACTCTGATGTTTGTGGGTAATGGCTCCCCATTCTGCCTTGGCCCAGCAAATCCTAATGGTACTGGAGGAAGGAGAGGCAAGTCCTACCAGAACTCACTCCTCTTGTTACAGAAGCAGGTGAGACCAAGCAGAGGGGCCCTCTTTAGGGCCACTCCTCTGTTGACTCAAGGAGAGGAACATTCTCTGAAAGCTCAAATGCCTCCTCCTTCCCTGATGCCAGTTCTTTAGCTGCCCTCCTCTAGCTTCCTAATGGCCTGGGCTCTCCTGAGCATACATCACACTGTCTGATGATTCCTCTTATTTAAAATGTATGTTTTCTTACCTAAAACATCTTCATAAATATTTTGCAAACATTCTTATTATAAACAAATTAAAAATCCCAGATGTATGGGGAGTAAAATGGGGTCTTACTCCCCCTAACCCTACACCCCTCCCTACAGCATGTCCCTCCTCACCTTCGGGAGAATGATTGTGAGTGTGTGTATGTGTATCACTTTGTCTTTAAATGTGGTTGCATTATGCATATTAAGCAAAACAAATAAGCATCAAAACAACATCTTGGCATCTTCCTGTGACAATGCTTATTGAACTTATTCTTTTACTAGGGGTCCAGTGCATGAATTCATGCACCTTGAGAGGAACTGTGGGCCACGAGGCTATGGTAGGCACAGGGGCGGGTCTCGGCCCATCCTCTGTGCCCCCGCCCAGCCCATCCTGCTGCGGTCCCTGGTCCCCTGGCTGCCAGCAGCCCCGCTCCCACCATTGCCACTCCCATGTGCTGATGGTGCCAGCCTTGCTCACACCCACTGATGGTGCCAAGTGATTGGGACCGGTGCCAGGCATTGGCAGCGGGTGTGAGCAGTGGCTGCCAGCCCTGATCGCCCCTTAGGAGCAAGGGGAGGTGGAGAAGCCCTGAGGGGCAATCAGGCATCAGCAGCAAGTGCGAGCAGAGGCTCTGGCACTGGCAGCAGGTGCGAGCAGGGTCAACGTCGGCAGCAGGTGCAAGTGCCAGCGTGGGACCACAGCACATGGGAGCAAAGGATTTTCGGTAACCACCAGAGGCTCACCCTGATGACAGCAACCGGTGCCCTGCCTTGATCCTGCTGTGGCTAATGCCCACTATGTTCCATGCTCTGCAGCCTGCTGCCAATGCCCGCCATGTTCCATGCCTGCCCGCCCCTCCCGCCCCCCCCCCCCCACCGGTGGTCAGCATACATCAAAGCGACCAGTTGTTCGGTTGTTCTGCCATTCCGTCTATTTGCATATTAGGGTTTTATATAGAGAGATTTTTAATTTTAATAAATCTTTTCCTTGAACCTGAGATATAGACACATGTTAAAAACAAAATTGTGCAAAAGAGTAGAAAGTGACAATAAGGTATCTCTCCTTTTCCTGAACTAAGATGGCTGGGGAAGAAGGAAGGGACAATGGTTACATGAAGTCAGCCAGGAGTGTCCGCGGTATTATTTTTCATGCTAAGTTTCTCATTAACACATGAGAATAAAACCAACACCCATTCATCCATTCAATTAATCAATTGACGTATTAGTATCTGGTGCTATGTAACAAATTATCTCAAACTGAGTGGCTTAAAGCACCCAACATTTATTATCTCAGAGTTTCTGTGGCTTGCCTTTGGCTGGTGGCTCTGGCTTAGGGTCCCTCCTGAGGCTGCATCAGTGTGTTAGCAGGAGCTGCACCATCTGAAGGCTGGACCAGGGCCGGAGGGTCCACTTTCTACATGGCTCACTTGATGGAGGTGGGCATGAGGCCTCAGTTTCTTGCCATGTGGGCCCCTCCATAGGACTATCCAAGTGTCCTTACAGCAGGGCAGCATCTTATCCTAAACCAGTGGTCGGCAAACTCATCAGTCAACAGATTAGTCAACAGAGCCAAACATGTACTTCAATCAAGTACAACGATTGAAATTTCTTTTGAGAGCCAAATTTTTTAAACTTAAACTTCTTCTAACGCCACTTCTTCAAAATAGACTCGCCCAGGCCATGGTATTTTGTGGAAGGGCCACACTCAAGGGGCCAAAGAGCCACATGTGGCTCGCAAGCCGCAGGTTGCTGACCACTGTCCTAGACCAAGGGAAGAACAGGAGGCAGCTGTGTGCCTCCTGTGCCCTAGTTACTTCTGCTCTATTCCGTCTGCTAGAAGCAAGTCACAAAGCCCAGCTGTCACTCAAGAGAGAGGAATGCAGCTTCACCCTCGAAGGGAGCAGGATTTGCAAACAGATTTTAAAACTACCATAAGGCTCGCCACCTCTCACCTCTTTCCCTGTGGAGGTCTACAGAGCAGACCTGCAGGCACAGGCTCTGTGCTCTTGGGGCTGGAACTAGTCTTCACACAGCTCCATACTTTCTTCGGGTGGAAGGCTTTCTGCCACAGGCCACCCTGCTGAGCTGGAGAGGAAAGCCCAGAGCCTCATGGGGTCTCCCTGGAGCCTTCCTCATGCAAGTCTGCAGGAGCCCAGCTCCCCAGCAGGCAACTCCTTAATCCAGCACCTCCCTCTGCCCGTGATCTGCACATCCATCCTCACCCTCCCTGCAGGGCATTGTCACTGCCCCTGAAGAAACTGGGACACACAGGTGAGAGGGCCACCCAGATCGTCTGGTCTGTGTAATAAATACTCTCTTGTCCCATCTCCTGTATAGTTTCCGTTAGGGAGCATCTTCTAGAGGTTTGATCTTTTTGTTGCTGTTGCTAATCCTCACCTGAGGCTATTGTTCCCATTGCTTTTCAGAGAGAGAGGAAGGGAGAGAAGGAGGGCGGGAGGGAAGGTGGGAGAGAGTGAAGGGGGGAAGAGAGAGAGAGAGAGAGCGAGAGAGAGAGAGAGAGAGAGACCCATTGAATTGAGAGACTGGTTGCCTCCCGCATATGCCTGGACAAGAGGCAGGGAGCGAACCTGAAACCCAGGTATGTGCCCTTGGCTGGGAATCGAACCTGGGACCCTTAGGTGTGAGGCCAATGCTCTAACCATTGAGCACGCTGGCCAGCGCTAGAGGGTTTGATCTATATTCCGGACTTCAGAAGTCCCCTCAGGCCACACATGAACTACCCTCCACGTTTAAACAATGCCCACACACTGTTTACAAGGACTTGTGTTGCTCTGGGTGCTGTGTGACAGTCTTCGCCTCATCTCATCTGGTCTCCACAGCAGTGGCCGTGAGGTGGGTTTAAAGACATTGAGCAAAATGCCCAGGGGTCCCAGCTGCTGAGCAGCCGGGCTGTGTCTCTATCCGGGGCCTTGAGCTCAGTTTCCTTGTCTTAACTGCTGCCTAATAGACAGATCGGCAAAGGCAGGGGCACCAGCACAGTGGGTCCCTCATCCCTGGGCGGCCTCATCACCTCAGCTGGAGCCGCCCACAGCCCCAGGTGGGGGTGACCAGGAGCCTTGCTTGTCTGCTTGGGGGGTCTGTCCTCAAGCAACTCGCAGGCAGGAGGAAAGGCTGCCTTCCCGAGTCACATCTCTATTAATGATGTGACTGACAGGCCAAAGGGGGATGAGGCTTCTTGCCTCCTGGCTGTCCATTTGTCGCCCAGTGATCTATTCTGTCTTGGCAAAGGCAGTGGCTCCCAGTACGCGGAGAGTGACAGGTGTGCTGGGGCTGGGCCGGGCGCTCAGACCTTTCCTGCTCTCTGAATGGCCAGAGACAATTAGAGCTGGGATGTGCACATCTGGGGGACGGGTGGTCTTCATTCTCCAGCTGCAGACCCTGACGACCACCCCTCCATGCACCCAGCCTGCTCCAAAGCAATGCTGCCCAATAGAACCCTCTGGTAACCAGCACATCCCTCTTCTCCAATGCTGTAGCCACCAGCCACGTGAGGCTGTACAACTGGGTCTTTCATTTCATATAATAGTAAGTAATCTATACTAATAAAAGAGTAATATGCTAATTAGACCCGGTCGACCAGCCATCTTCTGGACAAAGCCATGCTGGTGGGGGCCGAGGCAGAGGCAGTTAGGGGCAATCAGGCCAGCACGGGAGGGCAGTTGGGGGTGACCAGGCCAGCAGGGGAGGGCAGTTGGGGGCATTAGGCAGACAGGCATGTGAGTGGTTAGGAACCAGCGAGAGGGCTGTCTGACTGCCAGTTTAGGCCCGATCCCACAGCAGTTGGACATCCCCCAAGGGGTCCCAGATTGGAGAGGGTACAGGCTGGCCTGAGGGACACCCCCCCACACCTGTGCATGAATTTCGTGCACCAGGCTTCTAGTTTAAATATAAGTGCAAGCAGCTGCCTGTGGCTAGTGGTGAGACCTTTTTACAGCAAAGCACCCCTCCCACCCCCTCCCGCCCAGCCAGGCAAGTTGGTGCCCCTGGACCTTTGGGGATGGAGGGCTAACCCTGAGCAGCACGTGTAACAGGAGCCAACACCGCTCTTTACTCTTTTTTCTATTTATTTACTCCAATCGATCCATGCTCCTAGTCCCAGCAGTCATTCAGTGTTTGCTGTGCCTCCTTTTGCTGTGTGTGTCCCTGCAAAATACATCTTACTATCTGGTGTGTGCATTTTATGTTATGAAAATGATATATGCCTTTTGTTTTTTATTCAACATCATGTTTTGAAGCTCATCCATGTACATATACATGTACATCTGGTCCATTGCTCTCAATGCTTCCTGTCTGTCTGTCCATGGGATTCAGAGAGCAGCCAGGTGGTCTCCAGGACCCACACCTGGTGAGTCTGTGGTGAACATTCTCAAATGTGTCACCTATGGACCTTGGTGAGCAACACCAATAGAATTCAGAATTGCTGAAAGTTTACTGGATGGAACCCCCCCTCTGGGGTGGGGGGCCAGAGCACGAGGGCCCCTGCAACCAATGTAGCCCTCAAATCCTCTGTACTAACTGCCTTTTAAATGAATGTCAGTCGATGTTTTCATTGGCATATCTCTAGTTACTAATGGATTTCAACATCCCTTCCTTTGTTCACCAGCTTCATGAGTTTCCTTGTCTGTAAATTGCATTTTCATATCTTTTGTCCCTGTTTCCATTGGGGTTTTTCTCTTTTTTTTGTTGATTTGCCAGAATTCCTTGTATTGTTCCTTGTTTGTTCCTCATTTGTTCCCTGTTGGAGACTGAACACTCACTAGGCGGACTTGGTTCTGCTTTGTTCACTGCTGTGATCTGGGCACTGAGTGGGCAGCCCGGGTGCACAATCGGTGCTTAATGAATGCTTGACAGGCAGGTGAGTGACTGAGGAGGTGAAGGAGTGAGGGGGAAATGACGAGTCGCCATGCTGCATATGGAGACCTGTAAATGCTAACTGTTTCCATCTGAGCCCCAAGGCTCCGCACGTGTAGTTTGCGAGAAGCAAGCCTTCTCTCTCCTTCCCTGGGCTGTGGTGACATCCGCTGAGACAATGGGGTGGGAATTTGTGAAGTGAAATTACTGTGCATACTCACCACGCTGCTCTTGGGCTCCCGTCCTTTCCTGGAGGCCATTGGCTCTCACCTGCCGGTACCTAAGGGCTCACCTGCAGGTTCCTTACTCAGAAGCTAACACCATGAAGAAGGGAGCACCTCCGCCCCGCCTCCCCACTGCTTGGCAGCCCATGTGAGCTCGGAAAAAGTTGACAGAGCACATGAGATCAGCCGCATAAAGTACAGAAGTCAAGGTTTCATTTGATTTGTAATGGGAAGGGAAACAACGTCAATATTTGTGTGGAGATTGGGAACAAAACCTAGAAAAACCATGAGCACTTGGGCACAACTCAGTTGACAAGAAGGTTTCCAGCATATGGTCCCATGGGAGACCCCCACAGACCCGGGCACGGCACTGCTTCTGCCCACCCCAACACTCCCCTCTCAGAAGTTGTGGTTGCTTGCAGGATGGGAAAACCATCTCCAGGTTTCTGTCTGACAGAAGTGAGAACAAATAACCTGGGTGATGCCCCGATTTGCCTAGAAGTGCCTGGTCCAGCCAGAGGAAGCTCCTGGGGAAGCAACCGTTCACTCAGCCAAGTCTCCTGCAGGAAATACTGACATCCAGTCACAGCAAGAAAACAATGAGGGACAAGTGTGTCCTGGCAAGAGAAGGCCACAGTGCAACCGGGAGGGAAGAATGTGCTGGGCTGAGGGCCCAGGAGCCCAGCCAGCCAAGGGGGAGCCAAGGATAGTGCCTGGGCTGGGTGTGACCACTTCCATCCACAGAAACCAATCAGGGCACTTGTAGCTGGTCTTCACTCATTCGTCCATGCCTGTAACCACCCATCTACTTATCCATTCATATGTTCATCTGTCCACCCATCCATCCTGCCATCCATCCATCCATCCTGCCATCCATCCATCCTGCCATCCTGCCATCCATCCATGTATCCACCATCCAGCTATTAGACCATAGTCTGGGAAGGAGCACATGAGGATGTTTTCTGTGGAAGCAGAGGAAGCTGGTACCCAGTCTAGTCACTGGTTCAAAGCAGGTGAGGCCAGGGGACACTGAGATCCAGAAAGGGACCACATTCTTTCCTTGCTTCCTTTCTTCTTTTCCCAAATACTGAGCCCATTCATTCATTCAACCTCTGTTCATTCATTGGGCACCTGATACCTCTTCGTCCCCTCCCTCTGAAAAACACAACAACTGTGCCAGGCGTAAGTGACACGGAGTGAAGCTGACATCCTGCCCTGACCTCATGAATTTACATTATAACAGGAGAGACAAATAAACAGACTAAACATGTACAATTGCAGGTTGAGGTAAGAGATTTGCACAAAATAAATAAGCAAGCATGTGTGATAATCCATCTTTAGAGAGCAGAGTCAAGGAAGCCTTCCCTGGGAAGACGAGGATGAGCCGCTCTGAGGTCATATGGGGACAGAGTGTTCTATCTGTGGGAATAGCATGTGCAAAGGCCCTGAGTTGGGAAGGTGCTTGCACCCACAAGTTGCTGAGAAAAGGTCTGGCAGAGGATATATGCTCAGCCAGCATCAGGATGTGTAGACTGTGTCATCTGGGCTCCCACAAGGGAACCTCCAGCCATCATTTCCCAGATAGTCCCTCTCCCATCTCCCCACCACAAGGAGTCACTTTGGATTTGGGAGTCCAATTCAAAGGCTTCCCAAAACATCATTAACATTCAACAAAAGGAAACCGTCAGGCAGTCGATGCAGGAAGATCACAGACAGCTTGCCAGTTATCAACTGGAGATAATTAAATCATGAGTTTGCAATCGTCCCCTCAGGACCAGGCACGCTTCTTTTTATCCCTCCTGGTTTGTTGCCTGCAGTGTGGACAGGGAAGTGGGCTTGCTCCCAGGAGATAGACGGAAAGCAACACATTCTACCTGGGAGAAAAGTGAAAATCCTAAAGATTCCACGCCTTGTTTGATTTCCTTATCAGCAGGATAGTGCTGTCAATCACCAGGGATGGGCGTGTCATTGAGGCGTGTCCTGCTCTGAGAAGCCTTGAACTTGTGTTTGTAAGTGAAGTCCACAGGCCATTGTGTGCGAGCAGAGGAGACAGTATGAGTGTCCCCCTTCCCTGCTGTCCCCTTCACAACACCCACCGGCACAGAATCCCGGGAGGCTCCTGGGAGCTCAGCAAGACTCAAGCAAGTACAAGGTCAGGGCATTCCATCTGCGAATGAGGCAGAGTGGCATGGACACCCTGAGAGCCCACAGTCCCTGTGAGCCAGAGCTTGCTTCTAACACAGAAAGAAGGCAACCTTGTTCTAAGAAACAACAATGACCAAAGGAACCCTATCATATGCTTTCTTATGTCACTTCCCTGTCCCAACCAGGCCCCTCTGTTAAAAACAATGCCATAGAGGAAAGGGGAAGAGAGAGCAACCTTGAAGTCCTTAAGTCCTTCCTGAGTCACCAGTGATCCCACAGGAGGGTGTGTGCAGAGTTGTGCTATCTAGAGAGAAATAAAACAGCTGAGTCAGTTTTGTGCGGTGTTTCTACGGTTCCAGAAAGAGCAAAATGTATATGCATGTATGAGCAATGAAATACAAATAGTGTAATTTCGGTGACTCCGCATGTGAGTCAAATGCTCTCATATTTGCATTTAAAATTGACATTGCATAATAAAAAAATGAATGATCCAATTCATGCTAATAATTAAACCTGCATTCTTAGGACAACTTTGAATGGCAAATAAAAAATAAACAAGTCAAGAGTCTGCAGAAAGAAGGAAAGAAGGCTGTAGTTGCGATGACAGAGGCACTTCCCCTTGCTTTTGAACAAGGGGCCCATGTCTTTATTTTGCACTGGCTCCGCAATTTACATAGCTGCCTTGCTCCCAGGTGACAAGGAGGGGCCTGGTTCTTTAGTGCTTGTCAGGGCCTCTGACCTGTGGTTGGCAACTAAGCAACGTGTTTGCAAGAATCGCTTCCGTGTCATCCTCCCAGCAACCCTAAACAGGTTACTGCTCTGATCTGCAACTTACAGATGAGGAAGCCAAGGCTCAAGAGGTAGACTGACGCGTGCAAGCTGGAATGTGATCAAGCTGATCTTGAGATGTGATCTTTCTGTCTCTAAACCCCAAGCTTGCCCGACCTCTGGCATCCCTTTCTGCAGATGTGCAATCAGCATTCACTTGGGCTCTTTGCTTTGCCAGATGTGCTTCCTCAGTCAATCCTTCAATCCACAAGTCTCTGGAACTCTGTCTCCTCTCAATGTTTCCAACCCCTCTCAGAGAAGTTTCCACATAAAAGTTCAGAGAGAGACAGGATTGGGGGGAGAAACTGGAAAAAGGCAGCAGATTCTTCATGTTCTGTTTATCCCTCCATGTTTCCTGGGTTCTGGCCCGGGTCCTGTTTGCTTGGCTATGTGGATCAGAGCGGAGACACCCATCTCCCGGATGGAGAGGCATTGAAGTGTTAATTACATTTTCTATCTGCCTCTAAACTCCTATTTGGGAGAGCCTGGGCGTTCTTAAAATAAATGGCAGTATAAAATTGAAAACAGCTAGCGTTCCTGAATCAATTTTCACATCTTATGGCTTTGAAGCATAATTCATTTCTCCCTCTTGCGCTTCGTGGGGACAGGACGGCTTCCTGCTTGCCGTAAAATTTCAATGAGGAGCAAATCAGTTCATAATCTGTAGCGTCTCTGTGTCTCCCACCCCTCAGAGCCCTTAACTAGAAGCAAGAAGTGCCCAGTCTCCCCACTGTATTAATCCACGTGGGTGAAGAGGGTACAGGGAAGATGTATAATTTATTTGGTGAACTAAAGAGACAACTGCGAAGAATTCAACCTGTCATTGTGAGGGTAATGGCTCCCACTGCCTGAGCAGCAGTTGTTGGCTGCGTGGGGTGGGATGCAGGTGCCAAGCTTGCTCGTGTCATAAGCGTGGCACAAGGCAGTGCCGTGGCGCACACCTTAGCTGCCACGTTATTTGGAAAAGGGTTTTCTTTAAATATGCATATACTTAAATTGAAGTATAACCAACATCTAGGTATGTGCACAAGTCTTATAACACATCCACTCCATGTGGCTTTGCACGTTGAACATGCACATTTTGTATTTTGCACAAATGCACGCTTCTCTAACCCCTGTTGTGATCAAGATACAGAGCATGTCAGCCCCTATCTGTACCTCCTGACAGGGTAAGGGCTGTTCTGCCTTCTATCACGGCAGCTTAGTTTCTCTTGTTCTTGAACGTGGTGTGGGTGAAGCCATCCAGTACACATGTAACCTTTGGTGCCATCATTTTTACTCATTATTCCTCTGCATTTTATCCGTGTTCTTGTGCATAGCAAGAACTTATCCTTTTTCATTGCTGCATACTATTCCATGGCATGACTATATCACAGTTCATTCATTCCTTCTTTTATGGATGGGCATTTGAGTGATTTCCATTTTGGGGGCTATTCTGAACCAAAGGTGCTGTTCTGAATACCGGGGAGATCTGTTTGCTGTTATTAAAAGCTGGTTCTTCCCCCATGGAATCATATGTCATTTACCCTCGTGTGCACACTTGAGTCCTTACCATGTTCTCACTTGTTTTTAGTCCTTAGTTTTGACAGAAGCAGGAGCCAGGGGAGCACTCTCAGCACCTGGCTGGAGTCTCCGGCCTGATTCTCTCAGGAAGCGCATTCATCACTGGCTTCTTTCTCTGAAGTCACTGAGTCCCCGGGAGGTCCCGTTTCCCTTCCGGGTCCTGGCCGCGTGTGGCCTGGATTTTGAGTTAGCTACTACACTAATTAAGCAGCACCAGCTCCTGTGAGTGGCGGATTTCCTTCCCGTCTGAATACAAATGAAAGTCCCGTGCCGTTAACATTCAGGTCAGTTCATCACAAGTGGCGGCTTTCAAAATCAAAGGCCAAAGTGGTTTCAAAGGCAGTCACCCACGTCTGCTGGGACGGCCCGCGTGACCACGCACAGCTGATCCTGCCAGAGGAGCCTGTGCGGGAGGAGCTTGCTCAGACCGAGGTGGTGGGCCAGTGGCTTCAGAGGGTCCATGGTGACCAGGGCCCGGGTGTAGTCTAATCAGTCTGATATCACACCCATCCCTGCTTAGCCGAGATTCAAAATCCTCTTTATTTTGTTTATGGAGTTACTTCATGGAGCAAAAGTGGACCCAGCACCTTCCACGGGCCAGGCACCGTGCTGGGCTCGCGGAGCTGCAGCTCACAGGACACACGTGTGCGGGGGACAGAGGGGAAGCGATAAGCACCCACAGTGTGAGTGCAGCTGCCGATGGCGTGAAGGCCGAGGAAGGACGGGGGCTGTGAGCAGTAGGGCAGCGTCCTAGTGCAGGTGGAGGCTGGCGTGTTGTAGGCAGACACTCAGCTAGACCCTGCTCCCTCTGTGGAATGCCACCGCTGGCCACAGGATCTTCTGGCGGTAAACTCCGCCAAAGAAAGGTCCAGCTTGACCAACCTCAGGACAGTGTGGCCCTCCTTCTCGGGCAGGTGGCACATGGCGATGCCCACATCACTGGAAGAGCAGCGTGAGCTCTCAGGGTGCCTCTGCCATGGCTCCAAGGAGGGAAGCCATGATGCCCAGCAGCCTTGAGAGCATCACTGGGCTCCGGACCTGCCCATTCCCAGTGACGACTCCTGTCCCCTCTCAGATGTGGCCATGCTTGCTAACTCTCAGGGCACAGCGTGTGTTCCTCTTTTGACTGTCTGTCTCCAACTCCAGGCGCGATAAGTAATACAGATGAGCAGCCCAGGCTGGCCTCTGCTGGTCTGATGGAGGGCAGACCTTGTAGGCTCAGGTTGAGAGTGATTAATTAGAGCACAATAAGGGAGGTGCCCAGGGGCCCAGGGACATGTGTGCCTCCTGGATGCATTTATGTACATGCAAAGCCAGCCCGGCCTGACTGGGGAGGGTCTGTTGTGTTGCCATCATTTGGGGCACAGGAATAAGCTCCCCTGTCCTTGAATGTCTCCACCAAACCTGATGGCTGGGCCAGGCCTGCTGCAGACATGCCAGGCAGGGGTCAGGCTCCCTGCACTTAGTTTGCCTCCTTGGCCTCAGTTTCCCCATCTGTGAATTGAAGGGTACAGCAGCCATGGCTGCCTGCTCCCAGCAGCCTGACTTTGTCCAGGAACCACCCCTCAAGTGGCCTGAGCTTCAGCCCCTGCAACCCCAGAGCCTGAGCAGCCCGCCCTCCCGTCCTGAGGGTGACCCTGGACTTTTTGAGGGTTTGGACTGGGGTCTTTGATTAGAACCAGGATATTTCAATTCACTGTCTTCTAAGGATGCTAATATTTAGCATTTACTGAGCGCCTTTAGGAGCCAGGCTCTAAAACCAAGTTTTCTACTTGGTTTTAGAGGACAATCTCAGGGAAGTCCTCTAAGAACTTCAGGAAGATTTGCTTCCCATTGTCCCCATTCAGTGCCTGAGGAAGTGCAGGTCACAGCCTTAAAGTGACTTTCTCAAGGTTATTCCATGTAAGTGACAGGCTGGGTTTTCACTCCATTGTTGTTGTTGTTATAAAAGTTGTCAAATATACAGAAGAGTTGGAAGAATAATACTTACCTCCTACACTTAACAAAGGTTACCTTTGGGCCACTCTGCAGCATCTATGTCAGTGTGGTGTGTGTGTCTGTGTGTGAACTATTTCAAAGGGAGTTGCAGGCATCAACATAGCTCCATTTCCAAAGGAAAGGGCCATTTTCCTTGATATCCACACCACTGTTTTCTTACCTAGAACATTAACCTTAAATCTTTACTATTATGTACTGTCCAGTCCACAAGGAAACTTCTCCAATTTTCCCCACACATCTTTTTAGTTGTTTTGCTTTTGAACAATGATCCAACAACTTTCTCACATTGCACTTAATTCTCACATTTCCTGAGTCTTTAGAAATCTAGAATATTCTCCCTCCACCTTTCCTCCATGACCTTGACTTTTTGAAGTGAACATCCAGCTACTCTGTAGGCTGTCCCCCATTCTGGATTTTCTTGTTCTTCTCTCTCCTCTATTTCCCATAAAAACATAATGTCAGGTGGTTTTACTCTTGGCACACACGCCCTGATGGGGGGATCACTGGGAGATGACTGGGAGATGGTGGCCACTAGCTTTTCCTCTGGGAAGTTTTATTTTCCCTTTGAAATTATTCTGTAGGGAGAGATTTTGGCCCTTTGCAAAGAATCTGTTCTCCCAACACCCTTTCAACTCATGGTTTGTGCCCATTAATGATTCTTTTCTGAATTAATATTTTATTGGCAGTTGCAAATGGTGAGTTTGTTAATGTTCTCCTTCCTCCCGTATTGATAAGCTGGCATTCAGCTCCAGACCATTCCTGGACGGTTCCTCCTGAAAAGGCTGGTGCAATAGGACCACAGTCCAGCTTGGTGACAGAGTGGCTGCCAGAACCCCAGGGTTTCCTCTTACTCACATAATGGTTTAAGAGATAAGAGAGTGTCTCTATCTTTTTGGCTCCAGCAGAAGTCCCGGAGAAGTCTCTCATTGGCCTTTTGTGTGTCATGGGCACATCCCTGAACCAATCACTGTGGCTGGAGGGAACCAGTGTTCTTATTGGCCAGTTTTGGGTCTGACAACACCCTACACTCAGATGTGGGTCAGCTATATTCTCCAAAGGAAAATCGGGTGCTGTTTCCAGGGGAGAGGGGATGAATGCTAGACAGACGATACTATACTGACCACTGTCCTTGGGTTATGGGTGGACTGGATAATGAGGATGCATGGGGGAGCACCCACAGGTCCAACCAGCATGAGGCAGAAGAGCAGAATCACCCCACAATGCGAGAGGCGAAGACCACCAACTCGCACTGAATTCTCAGCTTAAAGCATGATTTATATTTAGTACCAGGAAAGCTGTTGAGCTCTTAAATATGCATGGGGCTGGAAGAGCCGGGAGGGAGAGAAAGTGCAGATTCTGCATGTGCCAGTGAGGAATTAATTAGAAATAAACCCCATACGAGAAGCTGCCGGAGTTCAATTCTGCTTTTGATCTGCCTGCCAACCCGTGACTTTGGGAATTCTCTGCCAAGCAGCCAGCTCCTGGGGGCCTCGAGAGGCCACTATGGCACACATGCCCTGATGGGGGGAAGGCCTTCCTCCTGCCCCACCCCTTGTCACCTCTCGGCTTGTGGGTGACTCCCTCCAGCCGAGGGAGGCCCCCAGTTGATTGAGGGCCCCCCTGGGAAGGTGGGGTTGTTCATGGAGGAGCCAGGGGCTAGAGACAGGCAGGACCTGGGTGCTCCTGTGCAGGTCACCAGCAGTCCTTGTTTTGCTGCTCTAGTGGCCCAGGACGTCGACCCTCTGCTAGGACTTGTGGTGGGGCCCTGGCTCTCACTGTCACTTCACACTGACTCTTCATTGGTGTCTGGTTTCACCACCCAGATGTCAGATTTGGTCTCTCCTGGGTCTGACAACACCTTGCCCTGGGCTGCGTGCACAGTAGGCACTTTATGAGTTCCACTTAGCATCAGAGACTCTGAGCTAGAAGGGACAGGGAGCCAGATGGAGTGTTTAAACACTTAAAACCCTCACGTCCTGGCTCTGCCCAAAACACTTTGGAGTATTTTGTTATAATATATATACACACACACTAGAGGAGGCCCGGTGCACAGAATTCCTGAGGGGGGGGGGAGGAAGGGGGGCTCAGCCCGGCTTGCACCCTCTTGCAATCGGGACTGCTGGCTCCTAACCGCTTGCCTGACTGCCTGATTGCCCCTAATTACTCACCTGCCTGCCTGATCGCCTCTAATCACTCTGCGGGCCTGATCGCCTCTAATCACTCTGCGGGCCTGATTGCCCCTAACCACTCTGCCTGTCTGCCTGATTGCCCCTAACTGCCTCTGCTTCATCTGGAAGGACGTCTGGAATGACATCCGGAAGGTGATTTGGCTGTCTGGTCTAATTAGCATATTATGCTTTTATTATTATAGATGGGCTTAATGTATATTTTTGAATAAAAATAGTTTGATTGAATCCTTGGAATAAGTTAATAAATAAATAAAAGCATTCAAAGGTCATCAAGTTCATCCTACTTTTTAATTATAATTTATAATTAAAATATGTATACATATATATTTTAACTGAGATTATAGATTCAAATACAAGTTCAAGAAATCACACAGAGACCCTTCGTGTGTTTTGCCTGGTGGCTTTAACCCACAGTGCCCGCTCCTATAGCCTTGTCTCTTCCTCCCAATCTGAGTTCTGGGGTCCCTCTGGGACAGAAGCCAGTGGCTGTCCCCTGGAACATCTCCGCCAGCAGGTTTGCACATGCCCTCCACAGAGCCCAGCCTGTCTCCACCTTCCCACAGAGAGGTGATTTATTCACACCCTCTCGTGGGGGTCTGCCCTGCTGGAGTTCCGAGAAACCTGCTCAAGATTCTGACTTCATCCCTTCTTAATTTTTTCCCCTGTGAAGCCTGGAATTCAGAGATACTTATCTCGCTGGGTGTGTGAAAGCTTAAATAAAATAAGCTTTATCTGTTGGAAGCTGTCAACTGATAAAAAAAGAAAAGAATTAAGCGTGTTCCTGTTGGAGGAACTCTCCGGCAGAGGTAGCTTTCTGCCCTGGGCTTAGCACTTTCTTCAGACACAGCCTATGCTGTCTGAGAACCGCCCTGGGATGCCTCTCTCTGCCCCAAACCCATCTAGACAGAGAAATTGCAGGCAGCAGCAGCGGCAGTAGCAGTAGCGTAGAGGAGGAGGTGTTTGTCATGTTGGGGGCTGAGTGAAGATTCACAGCAGAGTGGTCTGGGGACCAGCAGGTCCCGCCCCTCCTGGAGCTCTTTCCCACATGGGGCTCAGGTGGCAGGGCCTCCTTCCCTCAGGGACCGCCTCATCCTTTCCAGGGCGGCCTCCCAGGGTGTGGGGCCACGGGGCTGGGGGCCAGGGAGCTGCGGTGCTCCACTCCGTGGGGACTTCCTGGGAAATGCTCCTTCCCCAAGAGAGCGCCCTGCTGAGAAGACCTCTCCCAGCCAGGACATCCAGTCAACTCAGCTTCCAGAACCTAAGCAGGTCACACCACACCTGCCAGCTTCACCGGAACCAAGTCAGTGCCCCACTCCCAGTCTCACTGCTGCTGTGCCCACCCCACTATGCTCCCAGTCATAGGGCAGGGCCTGTCAAGTCTCTTCAAAACCCTGTAATGTTTGCATTTTTTGTTTCGGTCTCTGATCCATTTGGAGTTAGTTTTTGTGAAATGTGTCAGGTCTGTGTTTAGGTTGAGGTTTTGGCAAAGGATAAAGATGATGGTGATGATGATGATGATGATGACATGACAATGTTGATGACAATGATGGTGACAGCTACAGCAGATGCTGGAAGGGGAACCTCATTGCTGTCAGCTTCCTGCTCTTCTCTGCCTCAGGATTTCTCTGACCACAGGAGGGTTACTCTGGGGGAAGGCGGGGCCGGAGAACAGGTGTGGCCAGGGTCACGAAGCAAATCAGAACCCAGACCGGACCAGAGCAGCCTGCCCAGTCCTGCTGGGACAGGAGTGCAGACACCTGTGGAATCAGGAGTGTGCAATTGGTGACTGTCTCATTTACTCACCCACCCTACATTCGCAGTGTGTGTGTGCGTGTGTGTGCATGCGTGTGTGTGTTTGTTCCTGCTTCACAGGTGAGGCACACGAGCACCCACCACAGTCCTTGCCGTTGTGGGGTTTGTGTCATGGGAGACAAACAAGGGTCCAGGCAGGGACACTATGGGGTCAGTGATGTGATGAGGGAAGTTCAGGACGCTGGGGGCTGGGACAGGGACTCTGTCACCTGCTTGCACAGTCAGGAAGGGTGCTACCAGGTCTTGCAAGTTGAGAGTCTGGGCAGTGTTAGGGGGAGACCCCGGGCACCTGTGGTGGGCTTGTGGAGGCAGAGGGTGGAGGAGGGCTCTCTCTTCTCTTCTCGGCTCTGCTCCGACTTGCCTTCTGACCTTGACCACATTCCTCTCCCTTGACCTCAGTGTCTCCATCAGTGAAGTGCAAGTAGGACCCGAGGTGCCTCCTGACATCTGTCCCTGGTGGGGAGGGGGCAATTCTTGTCCTGGGAATAGCATTCTGCTGGCCGGCTGTACTCAGCATCTTGGGGGCGGGCCTTGACCAAAGGGTTGACCCCGGATGGGGCTGAGGCTGCGGGGCAGATGGACTAGCGTCTGGCCTAGTCCCCCCAGACCCTCTGTGATGGGTTCACAACTGGCGACAACCTTTTGGGGGAGTCGCCTCAGTGCTTTGTCAGGCGACTGATGGGCTTTCAGATCCTGGTCCCACAGCCCGTGAAAAGACGCACGTCCTCAGGCAGGGAGGCCTCACTGCCCACTGCAGAGACACCGCGCACTTGAATGTAGGAATGAGGTTGAGGGGCAGCGTGTAAATGCAGTCTCTGTTTGCTGCTGGGCCAGCTGGCCTCCTGCCCCATGCGGAGACACAGAACACAGAGTTGACATTGGCTCTGAGAGTGCTGCAGCCCTGAGCTGATGTCTGGCAGAGCAGGGGCTGAGTGCTCCCTGGAGCGCCTGGCCCAGGAACTTGTCTGAAATCGGGGAATGATAAAAAGGAAACATACCGTTTCCAAGCCCCTTACCTCTAATCTTTGTGATCCACTGACAGAAAGAAATGTCCGCTTGTGGGAGGCCGCTGGCTGTCCTTTCTCCCCAACGTGTGCCCACCAGGGTAGGGTTGGTCACATGGTGAATTTAGAGTGAGTCGGGGACCAGTGTGGGCAGAGGGAAACGGACTGTCCCAGCTCGCTTAGCTTGCCCATCACACATCTCAACCAAGCTCTTATGTTGAGTAGAACACCACCAAATTGTTTGTAATAAAAAAATCCCTAAAAATGGGATATATCTGTAATACTATCATCAATAAAAAATATATTAAAAAAAAAACCAAAAAAACAAAATCCCTATTGTGGGGAATGAGTGACCAGCCCATTTCTCCTCGTAGGTCGACTCCACACTGGAAGATAAAACCAGAACCATGACAAGGGAGGTGTCTTCTTAGTGGACAGGAATACTTCCCAGCGTTGGAGGAGGACATCCTAATAACGTTCCATTCGATATGTACTGGCCAGCGAGTCTTAAAAGTTTACACACTTTATCATATTTAATCATTTCAACCACAGGACCTTTGCTTGTGACAAGGTCAAACCCTCCTATCACAGGCCCTTGTCTTTGTAGAATTTATTACAATCACCCTATTTAATAAAATGGCAATATGCAAATTAACCATCACTCCATCACAAAGATGGCGGCGCCCATAGCCACAAGATGACGGTGCCCAGTCCCCTCAGCCTCGCTGGAGTCTCGCAGTCCTGGGGGGGCAGCTGCTGAGAGCAGGCAGTATGAGCGTTCTGCCCCAGCTCCACGGAGGGCCTCTGGGCAGTGGGCATGGAGCAGCCAGGGCCTCTGGGGGGCAGGGGGGCTGGCCCACAGCCTCCGTGGCCAAGCGCAGGCCAGGAGAGGAAACAGCGGGCCTGCCTTACATGGAAGCAGTGTGGCTCCCTCCCGCAGAATGGGCACAGGTCCCTCCCAGATCCTGTGGAAGCCACGTGGCTCCCATGGAAGCAGCAGGGCTCCCGGCAGCATGCTGTGGTTTCCGCCGGCTCCCACAGAAGTGGTGGGTGGCCTACTGCACACAATATCGCACGATGGGCTACTAGTCCTATATAATAAAAGGGTAATATGCAAATAGATCATACGGCAGAACAACCGAACAACCAATCAAAGTGTAATATGCTAATGATACACTAAGACTGCTCAACCGCTTGCTATGATGTGCACTGACCACCAGGGGGCAGATGCTCCCACTGATAGGTTAGCTTGCTGCTGGGGTCCGGCTGATCGCGACTGAGCGAGATGACCCGGACATGCCCTGGAGCCCTCCCATGGTCCCTCCCCAGCCCGATCGTGCACCTGTGGGGTCCCTCAGCCTGACCTACACCCTCTCGCAATCCGGGATCCCTCAGGGAATGTTGGAGAGCTGGTTTCAGCCTGATTCTGCAGGCCACTCCCCTTGGGAGGGCACCAGATGCAGGGCTCATGGTTGGCGAATGCTGCTGCTGCAGCAGTGCGACCCTCTCCTGATCAGGACTGATTGGGCATGAGCCCATGCAGGCACAGTGTTGCTGGGATGAGCGGGAGCAGCAGGTAGGAGCTGCAGGTGGTGTTGGACTGTAGGTTTCAGCCCTATCCCTGCAGGCCACTCAGAGGGACCCCACCCATGCACGAATTCGGGGACTGGGAGTGTAATAGCCACTCCTGACTCTCACTGCCCCTGAGCATGCCATGGCAGGGTGTCCTACTGCCAAAGTAGGTTTGCTCTGGCTCACGCAGGGCAAGCTGGAAGTGCCCCAAGGGCAGGCAATCTTCAGTGTGAACAGGAGTTGGTGGGGTAACTGGCAGAGGCATGTTCTGTGTGAACAAGAGTTGGTGGGGTAACTCGGAGATGCGTGTTCTGTACCATCTCCCCCAGGTCCCAGCAGGATTGAGCTCATGTTGCTCACAGTCTAACCTGTTCGACAATGTGCTCTGTGCTGGCTTCCTTTCTTTCTCAGACTCACCTTCCGACCTTGATAAAATCCATTTGCACTTGAGTCCTTGACTTGGGCTTGGCTTGTGAGGAAACCCAGTCAAAGGGAGGGAGGGGATCCAAAGGGGCACCCAGCTGTCCACCCGCCTCCGAAGGAGCCCCCTCCACAATTCCATGCTCATCTTAGTGTCCAGCTGCAAGGACAGCTGGGAAATGCCGCCCGTTAGCCAGGGTCCCTTGTCAAGAAGGCGACAGGAGCCCGGCTGTGGGAAGGCAGCCAGCACTGCTGCTGTGAACGAAGGAATAATTAGAGTTTCCGTCTTCAGCTGGGACCAGATCTGACAAGGAAGTGCCAGGTCCCTTGGCCCCTTGCAGCTTCCTGGAAAATGTATTCATTTATTCCACTCCCGGTGCTGACTGAGCGCCCACCAAGCGCTCAGCTCTGGAATGTCTCGAGAACAAGACATGCTTCTCACTCTCATGGCTCCTGTTGGCAGCCTAGAGGAGGCAGTGGTGGCTGGAGGCCAGAACGAGCCAATGGTGGGAGATGAGGCTGGCAGGGCCTTCCCTGGGCAGGACATAGCCTGTCTGTCAGGGGAAGCTGGGTTATTCTGCAGCAATGAAGAATTCAACTCTCAAGAGCTCAGAGCCACGTGTAGGTTGACAGGGAGCTGACATCTTGAACGTGGTGGTCATTATGCCTGCCCAACCTCATCAATGTGCAGCCTCAGGACTCACAGCTCACTGTCCTGTGGTCACAGCCCCCCATCTCACTCCCCAGTGCAGGTGGTCTGGAAGTAGAGTCGAAGCCACCACACACTAGGATCATTCTGTGCATTTCCTTCTGGGCGTCTTTCTCTGAGTTTGCACGCGTACATAGGTGCCCTGGAAACATACACTGCATCCTACTATGAAGATCGTTCTGCAACTCTTCTCGTTGTCCCTGAAAAAGTCTCACAGAGCTTCTGTGTCGGGGTGTGTAACTATTTCATGCTTCTAAGGCCCCATAGTTTATTCTGCCAGCCCCCATGAGGGCCCTTTAAAGGTGTGAGTTTTTGCACTAACAGGCCCCACAATGGATGTTCTTACCTGTGCTCATCCTTCAGAAAAATGGAAGTGCTGTGTGCTGGTTGTCATTGAAGATTTTCAGACACTGAAAATCCACCCTCCAAAGTGACTGGGTCCATAGATGCTCCCACCGGTGGTGTATGGCGATTCCCACATATTGGCCAACAAGCGATATCACACAAGTTGCATGTGTTTTCACTGTGATGGGAGATCCCCTTTTGATTTTTTTAATTATAAAAAGTTACCTGCAAAACATTGAAGCAGTGGAGAAATATGCATGGAGCACAAATCATTTCTCCTTTCACACCCCATTCCAGAGGGAATACAGAAAAGCGAATCCTTCCGGATTTCTCTTTATGCATTTACATAATAGGCATTCATATATATGTGTATATATCGATGCATAAATGTTATCACTATTTTACTTTGCTCTGAAGCTTGCTTTGCCGCCTTCCTCCCCCTACCCTCCCCCTACATTTTTACCATCTCTTATCACACTTATTGTATGAAATAAGAAAACCCTTTACTGGCGCTCGAGTTTCCTTTCCCTTGTGTTTCTGTCTTCTCGCACATGTATGGGTAGAGGAGGGGGAAGCAGGGGAAGTGGATTCCGGGGTTGTGTTTTCTCTTCCTTTCCTGAGCCCAGAGTTGCGTGGGGTGAGGGGCCCACTGTGGAGAGGGAAGGATGGCAGTGGCTACAGAGTCCCCAGGGAGAGAATGGGCGAGGGGAGGGGGGGGACTGCAGAGGAGGGGGTGTAGGGCAGACAAAAACCCTTCCAGATTCTGGGGGAACACAAAGCTCTCCAGTGGCAGAATTCAGCAAAATGCTATTAAGGATAAATTTTTTATTGTTCTGTCCTTCAGGCAACTTGGGAAAATACTGTCATCTCAGCATAAACGAGTTCCTCTGTCTTACTTTATTTTTAAGTGACGCTTTCAGCACTAGTTCTGACTCTGGAACATGGAGACATCTCTGCGGTCCCACTGCAGTGGTGCTGGGAGCAGAGGTGGGAGACTGGCCTCTAGGTGGGCAGGGACACGTGGCCGGTGGATCTGTCCTCCACTCCCCGCCCCTAGGACTAGAGGAGGGAATTAGAGCAGTCGTCTGTGTAACTGTCCAAGGAAAATCAAATAAACCAGATGACAAACCAGCTGGTCTAGATTTATTTACTTATTGACAAACTCCTATGTGGTGCTTCTTATAAGCCAAGCACTGATCCTAGTGCCTTTGAAACAGTCACGTATTTACTTTTACAACTACATGGAGTGATGCTTGGCTACCTGGCTTGGTGTAGGGATGGTGTGTGGGTATCCATGAAGTTGGTACATGGTGTGAGTGCCCAGCCCAGCTTCTGTCATCCCAGGACCCCCATGGCCTCACTCCCTGGGCCTGAGGCTTTCCCTAGTGAGGAAGCATTCTGTCCTCAAGGCCATAAACCATCAGCTACCTGTGTTGTTGTCACATTTTTGTACCCCCCCCCCCCACATGATGGTCCAGTTTTAGCACAGCCACATCTTGCCCTTAGTGTTGGGGTCACAGCTGCTTCGGGCCCCATGCATACCTGGAGTGGACTCTTAGATGCTCTGGTTTCTCCAGTAGCCACCCCAAAGGGCAGAGCAATGTACCCTAAGAAGATGGGGAGCAGGCAACACCCAGCAGGGCAGAAGTTCAGCCAAGGCAGGGAAGGAGCCAGGAGGTAGGTCACTGGCCGCCTTTCTCAGCAGTCTGTCCAGGAGTCAAAGACCCCTCCGGCCTCACTGGGACATCTTGCCTGACCTCGCGGCCAGTTGTGTCTTCTGGACCAGCTGTGGCCTCCCCGCTGCTGCCCTGGGATGACACTCCTCAGGTGAGCGGCGTGCGGAGCTCGGCCTCCAGCCCTGCTTTCTGCTCAGCCGGGGAGAAGGAACCTGTATGCAGCAGTGCCATGCCTGTGGCACACTCGCGCCAGGTCCTGCCACGCTGCAGGCATATCAGCTCCTCTTGTCCTTTGTGTGGATGAAGAGGCTGTGGCCCCACCCAGCTGTGGAGGAACCCAGCTGTGAGCTTTACAACTGGCCCCATTTATTGGCTCCTCCTGTTGGTTCCATTGTTCAAATGCCAAAGGATTCCAGAAATAAGAACACCTTCCTTGTCCCCAGCCTCCTGGCCTGTCGTCTGAGCCAATAGCACATTTCCTCTTGTCTGCCACTTCTGAGGGCTTTTGGGGCTTGGAGATGTGTTTCTGATGCTCTGTCCCAAAGTCCGGGTCCCAGACCACAGGCAGGTGGGCGATTCTTCCGGAAGATTAACCACGCGAGGCAGAGTGGAGAGTGAGCCTGGACAGGGCTCCTGGCTTGAGCGGGGGCTTCTATGTTCCCAAGTACAGCTCTCCAAGGGCAGCTAAGCCCAAACGAGAAAGGTCAGACCCAGGAGGCCTGGTTGCTGGAAAAGCCTGTGGGTTCCCAGGACTGAGTGGGTTTAGTTCTGGGGACTCACCTTTGTTACTAAGGCCGGGGTTCACTCAGTGCCTCGTGAGCTTGGTGGTTTGGGTTGGCTGACAGAAAACTCAACCCAAACTGACTTTAGTGACCGAGGGTAGTCCTTGGGACCTGCTGTGACTGGACAGTATGGCCAGGCTGTGCCTCCTCGCCCTCTGCGCCCACTGCTGGGCTTCTTCCTCAGACCACCCACCTCTTGTTTAAGACAGTCAGCATGTCTTGCTGCTGTCGGCATCAGGTTTAAAATCAGGAAAGAGAAAGTTCATTTCCCGAGAGCTCAAGCCAAGGTCCCAGGACTGAGACCTGCTGGCACCAATGGGCCTCCTGGGGCTGGGGCCCATTTGGGTGGCAGTGCCTGTGGTCAGACCGGACCTGCTGGACACTTGGCTAACTGGTCAGGGCTCGTCCCAAAAGAGGGCATGGGCCATGTTCATCTAGGGTGGCCTGGGTCAGCAAATTAAAATGCAGGGTCCTGCCCTGGCTGGTGTGGCTCAGTGGATAGAGCATTGGCCTACAGAAGGAAGGGTCTCTGGTTTTATTCCAGTCAAGGGCATGTGCCTCGGTTGCAGTCTCAGTGTGTTTCTCTCACATCAATGTTTCTCTCTCTCTGTCTCTCCCTCTCCCTTCCACCCTCTCCAAAAATTAATGGAAAAATATCCTCGGGTGAGGATTAACCAATATAAATAAATAAATAAAGCAGGATCTTCAGTTTGACTTGAATTTTGGATAATTAAAAGTTTTTCAGTATAAGACTTTTAGTATGCCCCCATAAATTAAAAAAATATATAATACAGATTATGCTATACATGTAATACCGTGTATCATCCTATATAATAAAGAGGTAATATGCAAATTGACCCTCACACCCTCGCACAAGATGGCTGTCCCATGTGGTCAAATATGGCCACCCCCATGTGGTCAAAGATGACTGCCACAAGATGGCTGACAGGGAGGGCAGTTGGGGGTGACCAGGCCTGCAGGGGAGGGCAGTTGAGAGGGACCAGGCCTGCAGGGGAGGGCAGTTGTGGGGGACCAGGCCTGTAGGGGAGGGCAGTTGTGGGGGACCAGGCCTGTAGGGGAGGGCAGTTGTGGGGACCAGGCCTGTAGGGGAGGGAAGTTAGTGGTGACCGGGCTGGCAGGGGAGGGCAGTTGTGGGGGACCAGGCCTGTAGGGGAGGGAAGTTGTGGGGGACCAGGCCTGTAGGGGAGGGCAGTTGTGGGGGACCAGGCCGGCAGGGGAGGGAAGTTAGTGCTGACCAGGCTGGCAGGGGAGGGCAGTTGGGGGCAATTGGGCTGGCAGGAGAGCAGTTAGGCCTCGATCAGGCTGGCAGGAGAGTGGTTAGGGAGTGATCAGGCTGGTAGGCAGAAGCAATTAGGGGAAATCAGGCAGGCAGGCAGGCAGGCGAGCCAGAAGTCCCGGATTGTGAGAGGGATGGCAGTCAGACATCCCCCGAAGGGTCCCATATTGGAGAGGGTGCAGGCTGGGCTGAGGGACACCCCCCCAGTGCACAAATTTTGTGCACTGGGTCTCTAGTCATATATATATATATATATATATATATATATATATATATATATATATATTTACTTGTGTATTGAGAGTATATATAAATGTAAATATATATGTAAGTATATTTGAATTATTGCTTATGTGAAATTCATATGTGGATATCCATATTTTGTTGGCAGCCTGGGGACTTTGAGGTCCAGAGAGGCTGGGGCTCAGGGATGCAGGGTGGGGCTGTCTAATGTCACTCATGAAGGACATTCCCCCTGCACATGGCAAGATTTATAGCAGGAGGCAGGCACAGGGGTGCTTGTCCACACAGGGTGAGATGCCACTCATCTGTGCATTGATTGTTCTAACTGCAGATGACAGGGAGCTTTGACGGCAAGAGCTTCAGCTGCTGGCGTCACCATGACTAAGCAAAGCTTCCTGGAGGGGTGATGGTCCCCACGCCGCCCCCATCTGAGGAGCAGCCAGCCTGGCCACAGGCTCTCCATCTGCAGCTCCCACTCTCGGGGTCGTCTGGACTGCCCCATGGGCATCTGAGCTGGTTTTCCGGGCAGGTGGCTGGATGGTGGGAGCCCCATGGCTGCCCTGGGCCTGGAAGTCTTCCAGCTGCACTCAGTGGAGAAGGTCAGCCCCCGGGCACTGGAGGGCCCAGCCCTGCCCTGGAACTAGTCACCTGTGATGAGGTGGGACCTGAGGCAGCTCCGGAATGTCACCACTAAGTTTTAGCTTGACAACTGGTCTGCAGACCAGGTGTCAGCACGGGGACTATTCATAGCAGCCCCATCCCTAGCTGCTCTGCTGTGTGGGTGGGACTCAATTTTGATTAATGACCAGATGGATTGAGACAAGCATATTTTTAGACCGAACTATGCCAAACAGCCCTAGAGATGATATTCACTCTTCAATCATTCATTTAGTTGTTTGATAGATATTTTTTGAGCAGTGACAATGCACCAGGCAGTGTTGTAGACACTGTAGAGACATGACACAGATGCAGTCCCAGTTCTCACACAACTTACACAACATGTAGTTGAATAATTGAACATTGATAATGCACCTACTAGATGCAAGCAGTGTTCCAGACATTGGAGAGAAAGCTGGGAAAAAGGTAGACCCATTTCTATTCCTGACAGAGCTTATAGTCTACTAGATGCCCGGTGCACGGGGTGGGGGTGGGGGGTGTGTGTGCGGGGGGCGGGTGTCCCTCAGCCCAGCCTGCACCCTCTCCAATCTGGGACCCCTCCACAATCGGTCATAAACGGGCAGTCGGACATCCCTCTCACAATCCAGGACTGCTGGCTCCCAACCACTTGCCTGCCTGCCTGCCTGATTGCCCTTAACCGCTTCTGTCTGCCAGCCTGATCACCCCCTAACCACTCCCCTGCTGGCCCAATTTCCCCTAACTGCCCTTCCCTGCTGGCCTGGTCACCCCAACTGTCCCCCCCTGCTGGCCCAGTTGCCCCTAACTGCCTTCCCCTGCTGGCCTGGTCAGCCCTAACTGCTCTTCCCTGCCAGCCTGGTCATCCCTAACTGCCCTCCCCTGCAGGCCTGGTCACCCCCAACTGCCCTCGCCTGCTAGCCCAATTGCCCCTAACTGCCCTCCCTTGCCATCCTGGTCTCCCCCAACTGCCCTCCCCTGCAGGCCTGGTTGCTCCCAACTGCCCTCCCCTGCAGGCCTGGTTGCCCCCAACTGCTCTCCCCTGCTGGCCTGTTCGCCCACAACTGCCCTCCCCTTCTGGCTATCTTATGGCAGCCATCTTATGTCTACATAGGGGTGGCCATATTTGACCACATGGGGGTGGCCATCTTGTGTGTTGGAGTGACAGTCAATTTGCATATTACAACTTTATTATATAGGATTCAGTTGTTTGAACAATGGGTCTTTTATAAAGAGCCTACTGTGTGTCAGGTGGCATTCTATGCCCTGGGAGAAAGCTGGGAACAAGACAGAACTCACCAAGCTCACAATCTATTCAGCCATTCACATGAATACTCCTTGATAAAGCAGCTACTGGGAGTCTCTGAGGAAGGAACTGGACCTCAGCTGTGGAGGGAGGACCCAGGGAGCCCTGGCCTGGGGAGCACGGACACAGAAACCTGATAGTGGTGGGTAGGGTTGGGGGGGGGTCAGGGCAAGGAGCATCTTTGGGTGCCTGCCTAGCATTCTCTCTGAACTCTGGGCAAGGGCAGGCACCAGGGGTGGAGGAAATGCTTGCACGCGAGGTTGGCAAGTCCCTTAGGTTCCCGGAGGCTCAGTTTCCCCATCTGCGAAATGGGTAATTGTCACCTTTAGATTTCAAAGGTCTGTTGTGGGCATGTGCTTGCCTGTGCCAAGTATTTTACAAAGCATTGTTATTTTTATGCAGGTGTATTAGTTTCACAGGGTTGTTGTAACAAAATAGCACAGTTGAGTGGCTTAACACCAGAAGTTTATTCTCTCCTTGGTCTGAAGCTGGAAGTCTGGAATGAGGGTGTGTGCAGGCCAGGCTCCGAGGGTCCTTCCTGCCTCCTGTGTTTGCTGGCATTCTGTGCCGTGCTGGCTTTTAGGCAGCTCCTGCCAACCTCTGTCTCTGTCATCTTGTGGCGTCTTCCCTCTGTGTGTTTCTCCTCTCTGTCTTTATGGGCTGAATGTGTCCCCTCAGTTCATATGCTGAAAGCCTAACCCCCATAGGATGACATTTGGAGGTGAGACTTTGGGAAGTGATTAGGTTAGGAGCTCATGAGGGCAGAGCCCCATGATGGGATTAAGGTGGCTGTCTACTAGCCAGGAAGTGAGCTCCCATCAGAACCCACCTGTGTTAGTGCCCTGATCTCGGGCTTCCGGTCTCCATAGCTGGGAGGGACAAATGTCTGTGGCTTAAACCACCCCAACTTCGGTCTTTGTTCTGCCGCCTGAGCTGAGGGTAAACATCAATGTCTGTCTCTCCTCTTCTTCTGAGGACACCAGTCACACAGGGATGGGGCAGCCCTACTCCAGTGTGCCCTCACCTGGACTCCATATTCTAGTTCCAAACAAGATCACGTTTTGAGGCTCTAGGTGGACATGAATTTTTGGGGGGACACTGTTCAACACAGTACACTGGCTGTCTTGCTTATTGCTTCATCTAGTCCTTATTGATTCATCTAGTCCCGGTTAGGTCAGCCCATTTCTCAGATGAGGAAACTGAGGCTCAGAGCGCCCAAACACCTGCCAAGTGACAAACAGGATGTGCACCCAGACCCTTAGACACCAGGACCCAATGGAGAAGGCAGGGAGTGTGTGGGTCCCGAAATTCACATCGCCTCTCCAGCTCTGCAACCAACATAATCAGCAAAAAACCAAAAAATAAAAATCCCCAAAAAACAAAAGATGAAAACAGAAAGAAAACTCAACTTGACTCTGTTTACAACCCAGGGGTCTCTCCTGGGAGTCAAGGAGAAAATGTTAACGTCTTAGGCAGGCAGGCCATGCTTCTCCTCTAGACACGGAGAAGCGTTCAGAGGCAGACTTCTTCTGACGCTCAGCTGAGACCACACCGTGCTGCGTCCCCAGAGGAGGATGTCGTGTACTTTGCCATTGGAAACAGACATTGCAGAGGCCCCAGCGCTGCGGAGGCCCTGGCAGCAGCATTTTGTCACGTTGCAGGGGGACCCGAGAGAGGCTGGCTGGCGTGCATCTTCTCACAGGCAACTGAGCTGCTTACAAATCAATGAGAGCGGGTGATTGCACGAGGGCTTTATCTTACTGGAGGCTGGCACCGCTGTGCGAAGGAGGCGGCTGTGCAAGAGGATCATTAAACCTGTAATTAGCTTTCAGAAACACTGGGCAGGGAGGGGGGAAGGGATGGGGTCGGGCTGGCGGTTCGTGTTGTTTTGCCTTGTTTCTCTCTTATTAGCAACCTGGGGAGGTAAGCAGGCAGGGGTTCTGGGTTGTGGAAGCCAGAACCAGATCTCCAGACCCACCCTCCTCTAAGCCGTGCGTCCTTCAGCCTCTGCTTCCCTTCTGTGTCAGCTTCTGCCTTTATAAAGTGGGCTCTGGCACCAGGGACTCACTGAGTTGGTAGAATTGGTCTCTTCGACCTCAAAGTTTAGCACAGGACCCAGACTGGAGATCAGTGGGTGAGGCTGGAGGCAGCTGTGGCCGTTTAAGGAGTGCCCATCATGTGGTCAGTACCAAGTGGTTCTCTCGCCTGCAGATGGGGAAATTGAGGCTCAGAGCCAGGTGGGGACCATAGTTGCCCAGAGGCTCTCCCAAGAATCTGACTCCCCAAACATTCCCAGCACCGACTGCCTGGGCCGATGCTGCCAGAACCTGGTAGTGCCACAGAGCTGCCAGGGCTGAGCAGAGCAGGTGGACCCTGGCTTCCCCTGAAACCTCTCATGGCAGAGCGCCCAGGGAGGGCTGCAGTGGGCCAGGCACCTTTGCCTGTTTAGGCTACTATGGGCTTTTCCTTCTCCCTGTGCCCACACCTGGGGTGGTGTCCTGCCTTGTCTGAGCAGTGGCGGCAGAAGAGGCATCAGAATGTTGGGGTCACATGCCAGGCCCCAACAGCGTTGAGTCATTCCTCTATTTTACACCAGGGGCCCAGTGCATGAATTCGTGCAGCTTGAAAGGAACTGTGGGCTGCAAGGCTGTGGTGGGCACAGGCGTGGGTCTTGGCCCCTCCTGCCACAGCCCCCGGTCCCCCTCTCTGCCGGCCCCGCTCCTATTGCCGCTGTTCCCAAATGCTGATGGCACCAGCTCCGCTTACACCCGCTGATGGTGTGGAGTGATTGGGGCCGATGCCAGCAGCGGGTATGAGTAGGGCCAACATCATCAGCAGGTGTGAGCGGTGGCTGCTACCCTGATTGCCCCTCAGGAGCAGGGTGAGGTGGAGAAGCCCTCAGGAGCAATTGGGGCCGGCAGCCACTGCTCACACCCATGGATGGCGCCAAGCAATCGGGACCAGCTCTGGGTGCCGGCAGTGGGTGCAAGCAGCAGCTCCAGCGCCAGCTGTGGGTGCAAGCGGGGCTGACGCCAGGAGTGGGTGCAAGCGCCAGATGGGACCGTGGCATGCAGGAGCAAAGAATTTTCAGTAACCACCAGAGGCTCACTCCAATGATAGTGACTGGTACCCCACCTTGGTCTGGCGCCACTGCTCACCTGCTCCACCATCCTGCCGTGGCCAACGTCCACCATGTTCACGCACACCCCCTGGAGGTCAGCACACGTCATAGCAACCACTGTATGGTTGTTCAGTTGTTCCACTGTTCGGTCTATTTGCATATTAGCCTTTTATTATATAGAATTATTTGTTGCCCAAACCACGTGCCGCCTTTCTTCCAACATAACTGTGAGCACCTTCAAAATGCTGGCCAAGCACCACCGACGCTGCTGAGCTGGTGGCCCCACCGCTGTTAGGCACTTACTGCTAGGCTCTGTGCTCAGGACCTCTCAGCCTGATCCTCGGAGGGAGCAATGCCATCATCATATTTCATAGGCGGCGAGAGTGAGGACTGGTGAGGCGAGGGTGGATGGCAGAATAATGGCCCCCGATGGTGACCCTCAGAACCCATGGACACGTCATGTCTCATGGCAAAGGGAAATTAGGACTGCAGGTGGCATGAAAGTCACTAATCAGCCGACCTGAGATGGGGAGAGGATCTGGCGGGTCAGGCGCCCTGTGGAGCACAGGGTGGTTACAGGTGAAAGAGGGTGCAGGACAGCCAGGGGGTCAGTGATGCGATGTGAGGCAGACTTGTGGCCGTTGCTGGCTTTGATCTACCCAGACAAGAAATGTGGGAAACAGCAAAGAAATGGACGCTTCCCCCCCCCCCCCCCAGGGCTTCCAGAAGGAATGCACCTGCTGACACCTGGGTTTTAGCCCCATGACACCCATTTTGGGCTTCTGACCTTTGGAACTTTAAGAAAGTAAATCGTGTTGCTTATGTGTGTGGACATTGTCATGGCAGTCACAGCCCACAGATATGGCTGCTCATCCACAAGCACACACCCAGGACTGTTGGCTGGATTTACACTCAGGTTCAGCAAGTGGGTTGGGGACGGGCACGTGACTAAGGATGGCAAGTCTGAAGCCATCCTGGGAGTCCTGTCGGGACAAATGGGAAAAGACAGCTTTCCTTCTCTCAGGGAGGCCTAGGCAGAGGTGAGTCTGGAGGTGCCTCCACTAGGTAAATGTGTCTGAATGACAGAAGTTGGGGTGACAGGAGAACAAGAGGGTGACATTGCTGGAGCCCCTGGTTACCACCATGCCTGACGTCAATGCCTTTCCATTCCAGGAAACGATGAACGTTGGCTCAGCAGAGGAATATGAACTTGATCCTAGTTTCTCCTGGGCAAAGCCCTCCTTTCCGGTTCTCAGATGCGAGCTGAAATCAGATGCTGAGGCTAGAGTCACATGCTTCGCAGTGGCCCGGCCCTGGGAAGCCGCTTCCCTTTGCTTCATGCTTTTCACACTGAGGCACAAGGCGGGAGGTGACTTACCCATGGTCACAGATCTGTTGGAGACAGCTGAGACTCAGATCTGGGTCTCCTCCCCCCACGCCTTCCTTTGTCCTGTGTTCCACAGGAAGGGGCTCTGGTGTGTGAGGTCTGGACACTTTTCCCGCTGACAGGACTCACCAAGGGCCAGGCTTGTCCGGCCTCGAGTCTGCCACACTCATGATATGGCTCTTATTTGCTTGTGGTCGAGGCCTGAGAAGTCAGCATTCTGGCTGAGCCACTCTCCAGCCCAGGATTCGTCTGGAAGTTATTTGTGGGGCTGCCCATCTGGTTAGCTGTGGTTGTGCAGTTAATATGTCCCAGGCTAGGCGTTCTTCCTGGTCCCCGGCTCTCTGCCCCCTCAAGGTTCTGCGAAGAGAGGAACATGCACCAGGAAGGTTGCCCTGGCTCACCTGATGGGTACCTGCCTTGCTCAGGGGGACCAATGGCTCCAATAAAGTACAGCTCATAGCCAGGCTCTCCGGACCCAGGTGGGTGCTATCAACTGCCAGGTGTGTCCAATGCAGGCTCCTGCTCGGTCCTCTGCTTCCTCCCTTTTCTCACCTCCGTCTGCTTTTGTTTTCTGTGAGCAGCCCCACCATGTTCATTGCTGAGGCCCACCCCCGCTTTACTGAGAGCTGGTCCGAGCAGACGCCCAGCCTCTGATCCTGAGCCAGAAACTTACTGAGCACTTGCTACGTGTCAGGGAGTTGCAGGTCGTATTAGTTCAATGGCAACCCTATGCGGTTGGTATAACTAGGGTCCCTTTTAGACTCTAGAGGTGCAGCATGACCATCTTAGGACATGTGTGTGGTCTTTCCGGCTGGGAAGAGGCACCAGCGGGGACAAAGGTAGCATGAATCTTTTTGCCCATTTTACTGTTGAGATAACTGAGACCCAGAATGGAGTATTGACTTGCTCAAAGGCACACAACATAGGGTGGGGGGAGGGGGTGCCTGTTTTCTGACTTCTGCTTCTCTCTCTCTCTCCTAGGGGCTCCATGGGCACCATGGGTACCAGGCTATGTGTGGCACGTGGATGGACCTTCACCATGGGCCACCATGGGTCCCTTTGGAAACCTGTCATGGCCAAGGTGATTGAAAATCCTCCGAGGTCATGGGAGCCTTGTCCTCCAGTGAGAGGTCCTGTCCAGCCCATGGATCGATCACAGTGACCCCGCCCTCTGAACTTCAGTGGCTCCAGGGGGGCGGGGGGCAGTGGAGTAACTCAGTTTGATGCATCGCTGGAAGCTTTAAAACAGGTTCCATTCAAGGTAACGCCTCTCCTTCCCAGAGGGAAGGCTGCTTTCTCAAGTCTTTGAAAGTGAGCAGAGCGGGCTTCATTCAACCGCAATTTTGTGTGTGTCTATTATATTCCAGGCATTGCAGTAGGTGATGGGAAGGTGGCATTGAGATACAACCTGAACAACGATGAGGAGGTGGTCACGTCCATATTTGAAGACAAGTTCTGAAGGGTTCTAGGCAGAAAGAATGGCCCGTGCAAAGGCCCTGAGGTGGGAATGAGCTTGTCTCACTGGAGAAACTAGAAGGTCAGTGAAGAGGGGGAGGGTGGTAGGAGATGAGGTCGAAGAGACAGTCTTTCTTAGAGAGAGACATAACCAATCGATGGCGTATTTTGCAACCCAAATACCCAGTTGCCATTGGGTCAGGGGGAGGGAGAAGGGAACTTAGATGGGTCCATGTCAACTGTGTGCCATGTACAGCATTTCACGCCACCCTTGCAGAAAGGGGCAGCGAGGGCTCTCATTGTGCCCATTGAACAAGCGAGGAGCCTGAGGCTCAAGGAGGTGGAACTGCCCAAGGAAGCCGTGACTGACCAGGCTGGTCTCAGATGGGCCTATGGGCTGAGGAGGCTGGGCTCTTTGTTAAAAATAGGAAGTCCAGGGAGGGAGCTTGCGACATCTTAGCTTTCTTCCATATCACATGGCTCCACTTTTCCTATTTCAGCCAAACATTTTGGAAACTCTGGGAGGCGTCAGCCCCTACAGTCCCAGGAGCCGCTTCCATAGCGGCTTGCTCTGGATTTCCGCCAGCCTCCTCGCTCAGGCCGGGCGGGGGATCTGGGAAGACCGCAGCTGCAGGCTTTGCGGAGAGTCTGGAAAGCTGTGCTCGCCAGGAAGGAACTGAAAGCAGGCGCTGTTTGGGCAGCATGGCCAGATCCGCTCCCGACTGGCTAGACAAGGCCTGGCGCCTGTGAGCTCTGGCACCTGGCCTGGGAGGGCTGCCGGCACGTCGCTGGGGGCTGTCACCCACGAAGCTTCCTCAAGCCGTGTCTGGTGGCATCTGGGGTCTCCCAGGCACTGCTCTGTGCGGGCTCAGGTGTGATGGGACCTCAGGACCACCTGTTTAGGAGCTTGTCTCCGTCGGAGGCCAGAGTCTGTCCTTGGCACTGAGGCCGCCCGGGCAGGACTGATAAAGTCTTTTCTCATGAAGCTCATGATGCACTGGATGGCCACACACCACACAGAGAAACAAATACAAGCATACTACCTGTGAGTGATGAATGATCGGGGACTAGGGTGACAGGCAGAAGAAGGGGTCAGAGAAGAACACTGTGAGGAGTTGGCCTTGAGAGACCTGAGTGGGGATAGAGGATCCTGGGAAGGATAGGATGACAGAGGGCCTCACGCACCACCTTAGTGCTATCTACCAGCTGTGCCCTCGTGGGGGCCCATTTCACAGGTCAGGAAACTGAGGCAAAGAGAACCTAAGCAACTTGCCAAGGTCATAAAGCTGAGGAACAGGACAGGTGAGACTCAAACCCAAGCCTCCTCCCTCCAGGGCTGCACACATAACCACTAGGTACACTGCCCCTTGCAGATACTGATCCCCATTGTAGCCCAATGCTTCAAACCGAGGTCCCATGCACATCCAAAGACCAACGCAAGGTGGCTCTGGGCACTACAGCCTGACTGATGCACAGCCGTGCCCATCCCCTCATGGCCCCACCCCTACCAAAGGTCCCCACCATGTCTGGGCGCTCTCGATGGGGGCCTTGAGCAGGCTCACTGGACTGCAGATGCCCCCACGTGTGGCAAAGGGCAGGATGTTTCCTCTCATGTGTCAGTCCTGGGGGTGGTCCCACTGCACGCGGCTCTGAAGGTCCCAGGACACACACGACTCCTTGAGTTCAGCATGGGCAGGCCCACTAGGTTGCGCTCCCCGCAGTGTCTATCATTGCACCCCTTTCTGAACACTGCCAGTGCCTGTCCTCTCACTGCGGGCGAGTACCAAGAAGGTCCAGGCCACGAGGTGTGCTGAGCTGGCGTCACCACACAGCGTTGCCCCGACCCCCCAGCGCCTGCTCACAGAGTCCCCTCCGCCCTCCTGAGGAGCCACTGGCATATCTCACCGATGTCATCATGGGAATAGCAGTGCCCAGGCTGCGGCTCTTTCCCAGAGGCCTCTCAAGCCCCGTTACCTGGTCGCCAGGATGGTTTGTGCTTCTGGGGAGAAGCAGGGGCAAGGCATGCTGCTCAGTTCTGTGCTGGCCTTTATGAGGCTCGCAGCACAAGCAGATGCCATGGGCCCGGTGACCTGTCTCACAGGATCACACCTGCTTCTGGCCTTTAAGCTGCTGCCCACAGCCCACCCATCCCTACGCCTGAGCCCCAAGCGTTTCTTCCAGCTCTGGCTCACCCAGAACCACCTGCCTCAGGAACACCCAAAGCTGGCTTGTCTCTGTGCGGCCCAAGTCTGTGCTGGCAGGAGGGGTGGCTCAGGCTACCAGCCCCAGCCCAGCCGGCCCCAAAGGCCTCTTCCTTTGAGCCAGGAGGCCAGCAGCAGCCTGCGGGCCAGAGAAGAGGATGGAGGGAGGGCTCACGGCAGCCAGTGCAGCAGAAAATGGAGAAAACACAGCATGTTGCATTAAGCTCAGGCAGAAAAAGCACTGACTCGTTTCCTCCCTCCCCTGACTTTATTTTTCTTTCCAAAGCAATCACTAAACTCTTTCCACTTCCAGTCCCCAAAGCTCATTACATCCTCTGTCAGGTTGGGGTTGGCTGTGAGCTCAACTCGAGTTATGCTTTGTTCTGTTAGGCACTCTGTCTCACCAACCAGGTTGGGGTTTCTCAGGTTTGGGGTCTCCGCCCTTTGCCCAACTTCACCTCGGTTTTAGGGGTGGGTAAAGGGAAACCCTTGAGCATGGGCTCCTGGGCTGTTTGGGGCTACCGCTAGTTTGACTTGCTCTTGGTGGATCCCTGGTTGCTTTGTTTTAAGAAGCTAAAGGTCACACGGTTACTGAGTGATGGTGAGAAAGCTGCAGAGGCCCTTCCATTCGCAGCCCAGGAGGCACTTTGTCACTGCGTCCTCTCTGGAATCTCCACCAGAAATATGCAACATTAAGATGCAAAGCTACTTGTCAACGTCATCAAACTGCAGCCAAAAAACACGATATTTTCCCCACTATGACTCTTCTCTTCCATCACCAAGAAAAGGGAAGTATAAAATCCAGCAGGCCACTCCACCTCCCGGAGTGGCTCTGCCGGCTTTTCTGACATGTGGCTTCTCCTTAGGTCCAGGCCTCTCTCCGTGTGGGGCTCCAGCTTCATGCAACTGGAAACACATTGTGTTTAATTAGGTTGTACTAGGAGGGAACAGCCAGGCCCATGGAAGAACTGCGATGCATATTTGGGGAACTTGCAAAAGTAGTATCAGGAAGCTCACCATTATTGCTGGTGAGAAGAGCAAAAGTCATCTGCATTCTGTTCTGAGTGATTGGACGGGAGTCCACGCTGGAGAGGCCCTGAGGACTGTCCCTTCTCTAAGGCACCGTGTTTTGATTGGGTCCTGGCTTCCTCCGGCCTCTGGGCTGCCTCCTCTCAGAATGGAGGGACCTTATCGCAGGCAGTTATCTGGAGAAATTTCTTGCACTTTGGTGTATGGTGTGGGAGCAGACATGTTCATGCCTCATTTTCTTGAGGCACGTGGTTCAAAGACAGCCTGAGGGCCTGAAACGTGGGGTAAAGGAAACCACTCATCATGCTGCCTGATTCCATGGGCCATGGTTTAGGGCAGTGGTCGGCAAACTTATTAGTCAACAGAGCCAAATATTAACAGTACAACAATTGAAATTTCTTTTGAGAACCAAATTTCTTAAACTTAAACTTCTTCTAACGCCACTTCTTCAAAATAGACTCACCCAGGCCGTGGTATTTTGTGGAAGAGCCACACTCAAGGGGCCAAAGAGCCGCATGTGGCTCGCGAGCAGCAGTTTGCTGACCACTGGTTTAGGGCCTGCAAGAAAGTAACTGAAAGATGCCGGCTGGGATATAACTGCACAATCCACGTTCAAGGTTAACTCACTTCCTAATAGTCGGGAAAGCTGCCAGGCCTGGGGAGGAAAACCGACCGTCTCTAGCCTGAATGTACGTGAACCTGCCTCGTCTTAACAGATGTGTAAAGGGTTTCTCAGATACCCACCCGCTTCTCTGAGAACAGGACTCCTGTTCAGCCATTAGATCAATTTCTGGACCAAGGATGCTAAGAGAAGACCTCACCTTCTCTGTGTCTTTATTTCCTGACTGTAAAATGAGTGGTAAGAGAATGTAACTGAGTATTAGTTCACGTGTCATTCCTCAAATGTTTATTTCCAAGCACAGGAGAGAAAAATAAAGGAATAAGACATGTCCCTGTCCTCCCGGAGCAAGGTCCTTTGGGAGCAGAGCCTGAGGCCAGGATGGGGGACTGAAGGTGCCAGCCCAGGGCAGGCAGGTGAGGGCCACAGAGCGAGGCAGCGAGGCAGGTGTGACCTTCAGGGGCCTGGCTGCCAAGCCCGGACACGCTGAAAGTGGACACCTGCAGGGGTACTCACTGACCACATAGACTTCACTGCAAAGGCCACGGGGCACACACCTGTGAGGAGCCCCCGGAGAAAGAGTGGAGAAGGAATTCTGCCTTGCTGCCTTGTCCCCCTGGGAATGAATGTCTTCCAGTGGCTGCTCAGACCCGCTGTGTGGGGTTTCATCCACGGATGAAGGTGGAGATGTGGGTGGCGGAGCATAGCGCTGCCCATGAGGGCAGGAAGGGTGCCTGGCGATCTGAGAAGCGTGCCAGGTGTGCGACCCAGTTCAGGAAGACAGGCCAGTCAAGGTGCAGGGGAGTGTGAAAGGGGCGGGACAGCACAGAGCGAGCAGATGGACGCAGTGTGTCCGCCCTAGACGTCTCCACGTCTGTGGGGCCAGCAGACTGGCTCCAGGAAGGAGCGTGTATCCTGACACCAGAAAGGTGAGGAGGACTTGGCCAGAGGGAGGATGTGGGGTGGGGACAGTGTCTGGGCAGCTGGCCCAGGAAGGCGAAGCCAGGAGGCCTGGGGAGAGCATGGGCTGGAAGGAGCCTGGAGATTCGGGGGCAAGAGCTGGGACAGGTGGGGCCTGTCAGCGGGCTGAGGTTGGATTTTACTCCCAGGACAGTGGGAGCCCCTCCCCACCCCCACCCCAGCATCCAGCCTGGCCCATGACTCTCCAGAATGGCTATCTGCTTCTCTTTCACCTTTCCTCATCCTCTCGGTCCTTTTCCTCTCTCCTTCCTCCTGGGCAGGGAGCCGAGAACTGGCAGCCTCCTCCTCTGCTGGCCGAGCAGCAGCAAAAAGGAGGGCAGGGAGGTGGGCATGGGTGGCTGGCTCTGCTGTCCCCAGAAGGGCCCCACCTGGCTGGCTAGCTGGCTAAGGAAAGCCCTCCATGTGAGACCGGCCAGCCTCCAGTGGGAGACCTGGGGATGTATGTGGCTCATGTGGGGCCTGTTGTGGTGTCCCCGTACCTTTCTGGTGGTGGCTGAGCACAGATCCACCTGATGGCTGTCCTTCAGAGTTGCCCAGCATTATTTCCCCTTTCATGTCTCTGGTAGCTTCAGGGATTGGATTAGCAATGGACATGTGACTCAAACTGGACCAATCAGAAGTCCAAGACTGAGGCTCTGAGCTGCTGTCTAAATGAATGAATGAGCAAGTCCCAACTGGCCAAGATGCCCAGTCTCTCTGAGTGTGATAGGCAGAATCATGGCCCCCAAAGATGTGCATGTCCTAATCCCCAGAACCTACGAATGTCACCTTAAATGGCAAAAGGGACTCGGCAGATGTGATTACATTTAGGATCTTGTGATGGGGACATTATCCTGGATTACCCGGTTGGGCCCAGTGTATTCACGGGGTCTTTATAAGAGGGAGATAGGAGGGTCAGAGAGAGAGAGATGTGAGGCCAAAAGCAGAGGTGTGAGTGAGGTCACCGGTGTCTGCAGACATTGGAAAGAGCCAGGCACCAAGGGCTCAGTGGTCTCTGGAAGACTCCGCAGCAAGGAAATGGATTCTTCCCTGGCACCGCCAGCAGGAACCCCACCCAGTTTACACCTTAGCTCTGGTCCAGTGAGACCCATCTCAGATGGCTGACCTCCAGACCTGAACGAGAGTAAATCGGAATGCCATGAGCCACTACCCTCAGTGATCGGTTAGAGCAGCAGAAGGAAACAAGGACAGTGGCACATTAGCTCTTGCCGTCGGGAGCCCCGTCACTGCAGAGTAATGACATGCTCCCCTTGTTAGAGAGCTGGGGCTTGCACCACTTGTAGGGTTCTGGGGGGATGCCTTCTTCCTGTGTCACACACAGGAAGTGCATCCTGATTATGTGCACGTTTGCACATACCTGTGTAATCTCCGCCTGCACCAAACACAGACCATTTCTAGTCTCACAGTTGGCCACTAATGTCCCCTCCCTGCCAAAAGGTACCTCTGCCCTGATGTCTGTGACGACCAGGCACTTTGCCTGTCCTCCTGGGTCCTGACATCCATGGAATTTTACTCTTTTGCGTCTGGCTCCTTGCACTTGGAGATGCCTCGTGTTGCTGTGTGTGTCGCTCATTGGTGCTGCAGCATTGCGCTTTACGGATGAATCACATTCTTCTGTTGGTGTGCATTTGGGTTGTTTTCAGTTTGGGGCTGTTATGGATGAAACTGCTAATATTTGCATGTATGTCTTTGTCTAGACAGAAGCTCTCATTTCCAGCAGGATTACCCTCTGCGTGAAATTGCTGTGTCGTAGGGTCGCTGTATGTTTGGTGGTAATTCTTTCTTGGATTAATCTACCACTGGTTGAATTTCATTGTGAAAAAGTTCCGTTTTCTTCCAAAAAAACCTCTAGTCAGGGAGTTTTCGTCATGGGTGTGAGACCCCTGAGTGCTCTTGCAGCTACCTGCTGTGTTGATGTGACATCTGGACTGTTCGTAATGCTTCCAGAATGTTGTGGAAGCTGTTAGTGGCTTTCTGCACCATGCGTTGCTGCAGAGAAGTCTGAGGTTACCCTGCTTTTCCATGACTTGTCCTGACTCAATGTTTAAAGTCCTCCTCTATCTTTGAAATGTAATCATTCCATTAGGAAATGTTTCAGTGTTGAGCATTTTTCATAAAATTTTCTTGGAACATAATGAGAGTCTTTAATGTAATTGTAAGAGGGTTTTCTTCATTTCAGGGAAACTTCTGTTTCATGGCTTTGGGTCCATTGTCCTTGCCGGGATCTGTACTTCAGGGACACCTCACACCCCTCATTGCCTGGCCTTAGCTTTGCTCAGCCCTGATTCTTTGCCTCTTTCATGTTTACTCATTTTATCTCAAGCCTTTTTCTATATTAAATCATTAGATTTCCAACTGTAGCTATTGTGTTCTCTATCACTTACAATTTTATTTCTTAGTAATATAATGATGGTTTTTTTTTTAAATCTGTTTCCTTAGGCCAGTTTTTAAAAATCTTAAATAAGATTTTTTTTAATTTTCATCATTTTGCCTTTGAGCATTTGTTTAATTGAATGAATAATTTTAACTAAGGTCTTCTGTAGAGTGAAGCAACTGGGAGAAATTATCTTGAGACATGTTTTCTTCCTAATTGGGCTTTTACTTTTTTGTACTTCTTCCTTTTGTATTTTGTTCTTCCCTCTTCCCTCTCCCTTTCTTCCCTCCTTTTCCTCCCTCCCTCCCTCCCTCCCTCCCTTCCTCTTTCCTCTCTTTACTCATCTCTCCCTCTCCCTCTACCCTCTCCCTAGTGTAAGTTTCCTTACTCCGAAGTCTGCTCTGTCTGAATTAAAGTAGCTACATCTTCCCTGGCTCACTGGTTAGAGCATCAGCCTGTGCACTGAAGGGTCACAGGTTCGATTCTTGCTCAAGGGCATGTGCCTGGGTTGCAGGTTTAACCCTCTCCCTGGCCCCGGTCAGCCACATGCAGGAGGCAACCAATCAATATGTCTCTCTCGCATCGATGTTTCTCTCTCTCCTCTCACCCTTTCTTTCTCCCCCCTCCTTCCCTACCTTCCATTCTCTCTGAAAATCAATGGAAAAAAATATCCTCAGGTGAGGTTTAACAAGAACAACAAAACATAGCTACATCTACCTTCTTTCGATCATTGTTAGCATGGTATAGCTTCACTTCTTTATTTTTAATCTGTCTATGTATTTGTCTTTAAAGCATCTTTCCTATAGATGACATATAGTTTGCTCTTATCTACGCTGTCAGTCTCTGTCTTTTAATTGGTATATTTAGACTATTGATGTTTAAAGTGATTGTTAATTTGGTTAACTTAATATCTACCATATATTACTATTTCTATTCATTGTACTTATTATTTTTGTCTTCTCCTTTTCTGCTTTCTCTGGTTTTAATTGATAATTTGCTTTACGGCTTCATTTCTTTCCTTTCTTAGCACATCAATTATGCTTTAAAATTTTTTAGTGGTTTTCTTAGAGTTTGTAATAATACATTTACAACTAATCAAAGTCGCTGTCAACTAACACTCTACTATCTTATGGGTAGTGAAGGTACCTGACTACAGAGCAGTTTCAATCCAATTCCTCCTTCTGTTCCTTATAACATTGCTGTCATTCATCCTATCTAATAAAAGAGTAATATGCAAATTGCCCATCACTCCAACACATAAGATGGCTGCCCCTATGTGGTCAAAGATGGCTGCCCCATGTGGACACAAGATGGCCACCACAAGATGGCCAGCAGGGAAAGGCAGTTGGAAGGGACCAGGTCTGCAAGGGAGGGCAGTTAGGGGCAAACAGGCTGGCAGGGGAGCAGTTAGGCATCAATCAGGCTGGCAGGGGAGTGGTTAGGGAGTGATCAGGCTGGAAGGCAGAAGCGGTTAGGGGCAATCAGGAAGGCAGGCACACGAGCAGTCAGGAGCCAGCAGTCCTAGATTGTGAGAGGAATGTCCGACTGCCCGTTTAGGCCCGATCCCGTAGGATCGGGCCTAAACGGGCAGTCGGACATCCCTCGAGGGGTCCCAGATTGAAGAGGGTGCAGGCTGGGCTGAGGGACACCCCCCCACCCCCATGCATGAATTTCATGCACCGAGCCTCTAGTTGTATTATAAAAACCCAATGCACTTTTGCTATTAGTATTTTGAGCAAAGTTATCTATTAGATCACTTATAAATAAGAAAAACAAAACATTTCATTTTACCTCAATTTATTCTTCCTCTAATATGCTTCCTTTATGTTCATCTGAACATTCCTTTTCTTTGAAGAACCTGTTAAAACAGTTCTTACAAGCCAGGTCTACTGGTATTAAATGCCCTCAGCTTTTATTTGTTACTAGAGGCCTGGTGCATGAAATTCATGCACGGGGGTGTGTGCTCCTCAGCCCAGCCTGCACCCTCTCCAATCTGGGACCCCTACCAGGATCGGGCCTAAATGGGCATTCGGACATCCCTCTCACAATCCAGGACTGCTGGCTTCCAACTGCTTGCCTGCCTGCCTTCCAGATTGCCCCTAACTGCTTCTGCCTGCCAGCCTGATCACCCCCTAACCACTCCCCTGCCAGCCTGATTGATGCCTAACTGCTCCCCTGCCAGCCTGTTTGCCCCTAACTGCCCTCCCCTGCAGGCCTGGTTCCCCCAACTGCTCTCCCCAGCAGGCCTGGGTCCCCTGCAACTGCCCTTCCCTGCAGGCCCAGTTGCCCCAAACTTCCCTCCTCTGCCAGCCTGGTCACCCCTAACTGCCCTCCTCTGCAGGCTTGATCACCCCCAACTGCCCTTCCTTGCAGGCCTGGTCCCTCCCAACTGCCCTCCCCTGCTGGCTTGATCACCCACAACTGCCCTCCCTTGCAGGCCTGGTCCCTCCCAGCTGCCCTCCCCTGCTGGCCATCTTGTGGTGGCTATCTTGTGTCCACATGGGGGCAGCCATCTTGTGTGTTGGAGTGATGGTCAATTTGCATATTACTCTTTTATTAGATAGGATAGAGGCCTGGTGCATGGGTGGGGGCCAGCTGGTTTGCCCTGAAGGGTGTCCCAGATCAGGGTGGGGGTTCCCTTGGGGTGTGGGGTGGCCTAGGCGAGGGGCCTGTGGTGGTTTGCAGGCCGGCCACCCCTCCCCCCGCTCTGGCGACCCAAGCAGAGGCCCTCATATCTGGGATTTATTTATCTTCTATAATTGAAACTTTGTAGCCTTGAGCAGAGGCCAAGGCAGGCCAGGGCTGCAGAAGCTTGGCTTCCTCCATCACTGGGGCAACTCAAGCCTCTTGCTCTCTCCAGCTTCGTGGCTGCTGACATTTTTGTTGGGATTTATTTATCTTCTATAATTGAAACTTTGTAGCCTTGAGTGGAGGCCTGGGCTGGCCAGGGTGTGCGGAAAGCTTGGCTTCCTCCATTGCTGGGGAAACCCAAGCCTCCTGCTCACTCTGTGGCTGCAGCCATCTTGGTTGGGTTAATTTGCATACTCTGTCCTGATTGGCTGGTAGGCATGGCTTGTGGGTGTAGCAGAGTGATGGTTAATTTGCATATTACTCTTTTATTAGATAGGATAAGAAAATCCTTATTTTTCCCTCAAATTCAAAGGATAATTTCACTGGACACAGAATTCTAGGTTGATTTTTTTTCTTTCAACACTTTAAATATTTCACCCAAATCTCTTCTTACTTGATGATTTCTGAAGAGAAGCTGATGTAATTCTTATCCTTGTTTCTCTGTAGGCAAGGCATTCCCTCTCCACCAGCTTCTTCCAAGATTTTCTCTTTGTCTTTGGTTTTCTGCTGTTTGAATATGATATGCTTAGGTGTAGATTTTTTAGTATTTTTTCTACTTAGTGTTCTTTGAGTTTCCTGGTATCTGGCAATAATTTTGGAAAATAGGAGCCACATTGTTACCCCTAGTGCACTGATTTGTTCTCTCAGCCATGTCCAGTCTACTGATGAGCTTGTCAAAGGGCATTCTTGCTTTCTGTTACAGAGTTGTTCCCCACCAGCCCCTGTGCCCACCACCCCCCCCCCCCACACACACCCAGCATTTCCTTTTGATTCTTTCTTAGAGTTTCTATCTCTTTGCTTACATTATCCAACTGTTACTGCATGTGGTCCACTTTTCCCATTAGCATCCTTAACATATAATCATAATTATTTTAAGCTCCTGGTCTGATAATTCAAAAATCTCTGTCATAGCCAAGTCTGTTTCTGATGCATGCTTCATCTTCTCTTTTTTTCCTTGCTATTGAGTCTGCTTTCCTTGTAACCTTTGGTTGAAAGCTAGACAAGTTGTATGAGTAACTGGAACTGAGGGAAGTGGACTTTGGTGTGAGTATCTCTGTCAGTCTGGCTCAGAGCTTCACCGTGGCTGAGCTTCAAAGTCCTTGAGTGTCTGTTTTTTGTCTTCCCTGGTGTCTTTGGGTTTCCCTGGAAATTCCCTCTTAAGTTGAGTCTGTGTCTTTCACTCTTTTGGTTGTAATCTACTGTTATCATACTGGAGCCCTATTGCTGTGATGGTAAGGTAATGGGGAGAGAAAGACTTTTATTATCTCCCTAGAGGCCCAGTGCATGAAATTCGTGCATGGGGGTGTGTGTTCCTCAGCCCAGCCTGCACCCTCTCCAATCTGGGACCCCTTGAGGGATGTCTGGCTGCCCATTTAAGCCTGATCCCAGTAGGATCGGGCCTAATCAGGCAGTCGGACATCCCTCTCACAATCCAGGACTGCTGGCTCCCACCTGCTTGCCTGCCTGCCTTCCTGATTGCCCTTAACTGCTTCTGCCTGCCAGCCTGATCACCCCCTAAGCACTTCCCTGCCAGCCTGTTTGCCCTTAACTACCCTACCCTGCAGGCTTGGTCACCCCTAACTGCCCTCCCCTGTAGGCATGGTCATCCCTAAATGCCCTCCCCTGCAGGCCTGGTTCCTCCCAACTGCCCTCCCCTGCTGGCCATCTTGTGGTGACCATCTTGTGTCCACATGGGGGCAGCCATCTTTGACCACATGGGAGCAGCCATCTTGTGTGTTGGAGTGATGGTCAATTTCCATATTACTCTTTTATTAGGATACTTAAATCTTTTCAGTGGCCACATCCCCTGGGATGTGACATTCAGAGGAGTTTCTTAGTCTATTTTCCTTTCCCCCAAAGTGAGACAGAAAGCTAGGAGGGGCTCCAGCTCTCTGGCTGTCCTGGCTTGGGTCAGGGGAGGCCCTGGTAAGGTGTTGCCCTTCGAGTGCAGGCCTTTGTTAAGAAGAACAGATGTTTGGGAGTGTATTTCACAAAGGTCACTGTCCCTCCTCCTGCTGGAGGCACAGGTGGGGCTTCTGAGGGAAAACTCATGGCAGTGTGGGGCCCCTCCCGAGACTGGGCACCTTGAAGTTTTTATCGTAAGCTAGTCACACTCAGCCTTCAACAGTGACTCAGTTACTGCTCGGAGGTTCCACCTACTCCCGGCTCCAGAAGCTTCTCCTGTCGGTAAGCTGTGACTCCGCATCCCTGCATCTGCCGTCTGTCTCCCGGTCACCTGGGTGGCAGTCTGCCCTGTGACCTCATTCTCTGAAGGATCTAAGAAGAGATGTTGATATTCAGTTAAGACACCCCCAAGCTGTACGAGTTGGAGCAGAAACTGGAAGTCTACTGAATACATTTTAAAATCAAATTGCAATGTATTTTATTACCAGTTACTTAAAGCCTCTTGAAACATGCAGATCAAAGGGACGAGTTATTTCTTGCATAAGCTATCTGCATAGTTGTCTCAGTTACCCCAATAGCCTGCTGCATGTGGATGCGTGTGGCCTGAGGTCAGCCTCAGAACCAGACCAGCACTCCCCCAGCTCATCTGCAGGGGATGCTCAATGGGCAGGGGTAGGATTGTGGGGGAAGCTCATCCCAGGGAGCAGTTTGCAGAGTTGGGACCAGGGCAGGGACTAGGGTGAAGCACCCAGGTCCAGTTAGGGAGGTCTCGCTTTCAGGCACCAACCTTGCACCTGCACAGCCTTGAGGTGACACCCCCCTAGGTTTTGCAGCCTGGGTGCCTTGCTTGATCACCCTCGTCCCAGCCTCGGTTATGAACACAAGCTCTGAATTCAGACTCCCTTCCCCACCTAAGTGACTTTGGGTGAAACAGTAACCTCTTTGTGCCTCAGTTTCCTCACTTGTAAAGAAGAGATAAAGCTGGTGGGGCTATTGTGAGGTATAAATGAATTAACATGGACACAAACATGTAGTTGGGAGCCTGGCAGCTACAGACTGAATGTCTGTGTCTCCCAATATCATTGTGTTGAAATCCTAACCCCCAATGTGATGAATTGGAGGGGGGGGGAGGCTTTGGGAGGTGATTAAGTCATGGGGGTGGAGCCCTCATGAATAAGATTAGTGCCATTTAAAAAAATTATTATTTTCTTTATTTAAAAAATTTTTTCATCACCATTTATCCCCACCATACCCTCTTCCACCTCCCCCCACTCTCTTCCCCTCAGGATTGTGCTCTTTTAAAAGAGGCCCCAGAGAGTTCCTTCTACAGGTGAGGACACAGTGAAAAGATGGTCATTATGAACACTCATCTGCTGGCACCCTGATTTGGGCATTCAGTCTCCAAGACTGTGAGAAATTAATGATTGTTCCTAAGCCACGCAGTCTGTGTATTCTGTTATAGCAGCCCAAATGGACTGAGACACTAGCGAATAGAAAGACCGCAAACATGTCACCTTCTTTTTGCTCTCCTCTCCTGATTCCTGTAGCAGAAGCTGCTGGACCACTGGGTCCCTTAGGTGCCTTAAGTTTGCCTGCAGCGCTGTCAGCCTATCTCACTGCCTCCCACTCTCCACTAAACGGCCTGCTGGCTCTTTCCTGCACCCATGGGTAGCCCAGCCCACGTGCAGGGGCAAACGGGAAGTGCCCATGGCAACCCTCCTCCGTGAGCACAGTAGTCAGTGGGTGAAGATCCCGGCTATCCAGCTACAGCAGTGATTTTAAGATGTCTTCCATGATTGATTGGAGGAAAGTGGCTCATACTTCAGCTTTATCATCCTTTTCCCCCACCCCTGCTTCCTGCAGTCACTGCCCTATGAACCACCCGCCCTCACCCTGTCTCAGGGCCTGCACTGTGGGAGCCCAAATGAGGCCATTTGTCAGCAGAGGTTGTCCTCTCTGGAAAAGCCCTTTGTTTCCCAGGACATCTGTCCAGGTTGCACATGTGGTGATGGTCTGTTCAGTCAGTCAATAGCACAGACTGTGCACCTGCCGTGTCATCAGGCTCCGTTGAGGCTGGGGGCTGTTGCCATGGGCCATCAGGTCTCCTTTGTGCCCAACGCAATAGAGGAGGAGGTTGGTCAGTGAGGAAGGGCATGACTTCTGGACGCTACCTGCGGGGGCTGGATCGGGCTCCACCCCACGTGGTCATGAGACCTCCAGCAGGTGAGGGATGCAGCTGATGCCTCAGATTGCCCATCTGTGAAGTGGGCAGATGGCCTGGGGACTCTGAGGGCTTCAGTGAGCCTAAGATAAGATGATGCCCAGGAAGGCCCGTGCTCATTTGCTTGCTCTGTATCTGGCTGGAAGAAAAGAAAAACAGAGTCAAAGGGGCCTGAAGCAGTGATGGCTCATTTCTGGGGGTTGGAGGAAGCTGGGTATACCCTGTCCCTTGACTTGGGGGCTAGGTATGTGGGCGAGTTCACTGAGGAAACCCATTGGGCTGTGCATCATGATGGGCGCATAGTTCAGTGAACGAGTTACGGTGCACATAGCATAGAGTCTAACAAGGCTGGCCCCCTCAGCCTCCGGATTCCTGGATGAATTCCACTTTGTCTGCATAGAAACAAACTTGCCTCCATGCCCCCTGAAACCAGACTGCATTCCCCTCAGGAGAGAAAATTGATGACTGACTTGCAGAGGCCCCGAGAGATGTTTCCTAATCCTGCCTCTCCCAACCCTGTGACCAGGCTGTGCTGCAAGTCCATCCGAGTCCCTAAGACAATCAGCTCCTCCTTGATGATGTGGCAGAGAGGCGGGCCCGGGACAGTTTATGCGGGAAATCCAAAAGGGATTGAGGAATCTGACTTCATGCCAAGCAGCTGCAATTCTGACAGTTCACTGATGAAGGGAAAAATAGATAAAACAAAATACATCTTCTTAGTGGTGAAGAAATCTGACTGGTGAGGGAGGTTTCATGGGAAGAAAGTGGAAAATTTTCCTCTGACTTTTCCTTTCTCGGTGGAACATTGGCCTATGTTGCTGGTTCCCTTTCTCGCTTCCTGTCCCACCATTTCTGTCTAGTTCTCCCCCCCGCCCCCGCCCCGCTTAATTTCTGATTCCTCAGCCACACTTGCTCACCTTGAGTCCCATCTGCCATCCCCACTCCATTGCTTCTGAGACCTCCCGATTTCCCCCACCATCTCCTCTGTCACTAAGCTGCAGCCCTCATTGGCACTCCCAATTTTGGCTCTATGCTACATGCGCTGTAACTCATACCTAAAATGCTCTGAGAGCTGTCACAGACCTGGGGGTCCAGCTTTCTGCACCCAGAGAACCTTCCTTGTGGGCTCTAAGCATTCCTCCTGCCAATATATCCCCCACCCGGATGATTCCAGGTCTTCCCGACACTCGGGCGGAAAGGGAACGCTGGGCGCCTGTCTAGCTCACCCCGGCTGCTGGCTTCCTTTGCTCTAGTCTTCACTGAGCCCCAGAGCAATTCTTACACTGAGTCAGAACGAAGGCCACCACACCCTGCAGACGCCGACACTGGTATTTATGAAGCCCTGGTCCCTGGATCATGGGGTTTGTGATTGGACAGCCCCGCCCTCCCTGTGTGGCTCAGCATCTTGGCAGGACAAAGCCCAGCAAAGTGTTTACTGAAGTTCGTGGCTTTGGACACCACTGTCTCTGGGACATGTCAGCCTCTGGGCTCCTTGAAAATCCAAGGCTGAAATAAGCCGAAGCCCACAAAACCCTCAGCTTGGAGGGCTGGGGACCCAGGGGAGGACACACGGCTCAGGGCAGTGAGAGGGTTAAGGCTGCTGGGCAGAGAGGGTCAGAGAAACCAGGCAGCTCCCCCATCGCCCCACTTCCAGCCCAGGAGAACCCCTGCCCCTAACCCCAAGTTCCAGGTCAGCAGAGCAAGGGGTTAGGAACTGAGGCCTGGAGCTGGGACATTGGCCAGAAACTGCCCTCCCTGGGGGCCACGGTGGGGAGGGAATGAGAGAGCGTCTGGAAGCACTTGGCCGGCGCTGCATGCCAGAAGCTCAGTCCCTGTGAATAAGGTGAGGGCGACTGGTGTTCCATTGTATTTAGTCCTTGGAGCCTGCCTTCCAGGGCCCCCCAACCTGCAGAGGAGCTGCGCGCCCTCCTCCCAGGGCCTCCTCCCCAGGCCAGGCTGGGAAGCAGCTTCCTTGGGTTCTGGGCTCTGGGACTCCTTTGCTGACAACAGCAGTTTCCTCTCTGCCCCGTAGGATAGCCCCTCCCTGGGCCCCAGGACCGGGATCCTGCTGCCCCGGACAAAGCCAGAGTACGAACACCCACACTGCCTGCTCCTGACCAGTACGTAGCTATGATCTGAGTTCTCTGCTCAGGGCACAGTTAAGCCAAGCTATGTCTGGGAGGTGGGCAGGGGACCTGTGGGCTGGACCCGGGAAGCTGGCAGCGTGGCCAGTCCAGGACACTCCAAAGGCAGGACACTGGCGACTTTCATGTCCGAGGCCGGGAGTCAGTGCCCAGGAGCCCAGGGGGTGCAGCTCGGCTGGGAGCAGCCCCTCGCTGTCTCTGCATGCCCCCCATCCCTCTCTACCCTGCATTCCACAGCCTCCTGGGCTCAGGCTCGAGTTTTGGGTGAGGGACGCTCACTGAGGCAGGCCCCTGATGCAGACAGACTAGCCCTCACTGCTGTTTGGGTTGGGTTGGGCTTATGGCTGTTTGGGATCCGGCCGTGTTTGTGCCCCAAATGAAACTGGATCGGCACGGTTCCTTTTTCCCACGGATACTTCTGAATATTTCCAAGGTCAGTTCCAGCCCCGGGGGCATGTGGGTTCGGAACTGCGTAATTACATGAGCTTCTCTGACCTCAGGCAGCCTCGGTTTACTCATGCTGGGAAGCAGGGCTGGGGAAACCTTCTCGGGGGGCTGTGGGAAGGGGGTGCTTTCACACTAAGGATGCTCTTCAGACAAACCTGCTGCCACCCAAGGGCTTCAGGGAGGTGGACGTGGGCAGGGAAATTCCATGTCTGTCTGAGTTGCCTCCACTCAAGGCTCTTTCCTGTACCCGTGGGTTGCCCTACTTTGAGGGTCACCCACTCTGGACCCCACCCAGCTCCCTTGCGTGCCCGCCCTGCTCAGGGCTAGTCTCAAGAGCCGGGTAAGCTCTTCCTGGCCTCATGGCTCCGCGGTGTGACTTTGAGACTCATCAAGCCTCTCTGCCTTAGTTTTTGTGTCAGAAAAAGAGGATTCTAAACTAATCTACTTTAAGGGGTTGTTTGGATTAACAAGTGTATTAAAACATGCCCAGGGCTTAGCAGTCCTGGCCATAACATCAAACAGCCACTAATTGGGGTCAACATCGTTGTTTTTAAAAATAAGGTCCATATTTTATGCTACCGAGCCTCGTCCCTTACCCCCTCCCTCTGCTTTCCCAGGACGGGCCCCTGCCTGGCTGAGCTGCCTGGGAGCCCTATGCAAACCTTCCCAGGGACACCTGCTCATCCACCAGGTCCTGGGCCCATTTCTGCCTCAAGTTTCTCAGAAAAGGGGGCTTCTAGGAACTAAAAATATTGTCACTCCCCAATCCCACCCACCGTTGGGCCGAACACTGAGATGCCGTCTCCGCAAAGCCACTGTATAAAACGAGAGCAGTCGAGCGCTCGTGTGTAGGAGTAATTACCATCCTAGGTTCTTTGAACAGTCTTCTCACTGGATCTTTTTGTGTCGCTGTCTCAGAATAGACATGCTTGTGGGCTTTCCTGGGCCCAAAATAGTTGTGCGATAGGAGTTGCAATCGACATCTGAGTTTGAATTATAACAACTTGGGTACAACTTGTGATTGGATGAGTTTCACTAGCCAAATGTGGCTCCTTCTGCAAATACAGCTTCCTTTTATGGAAGAAGAAAATTCCTGCCCGAGGGCTGTGCCTCCGTGTGGGTCTTTAGCAGCCTGGTGGCGGCCTGGGCAAGGAGCAGAGCGTCTTGCTGGGTCAAGGCCTCTGAGGAGGACAGAGTGCCCGCTGCCTGGCTGGGATCAGAAGGCGTGGCAGGTCTTTCTCTGCCTCAGTCGGGACCTCTTGCAATCAGGGCTTATGCTCTGGTCTAGGCCGTGTAGCGCAGTAAGAGCCTCGGCTGTGAGGCCAGATGGGTGGCTTAGGAACCCTGCCTCCTCCACTCTGACCATCCTAACTTTGGGTAATTTACTCCCCTTCTGGTGCCTCAGTTTCCTCTTCCATCCAGGGGATACGCCCCTGCACACCTCCCAGGGTGACTGTAAAGGTTAAATGAGCTGAGATGTGTGTGGGTCTTAGGACAGTGACTGACATGGGATGGGTGTTGCTCATTTGGATTGCTAGGCACACAATAAATGTTTGAGGACCCAAACCAAGCTGGAAGTCACTGGTCCTCCCACTTCACAACTCGAGGTACCTCAAAGATACAGAGTCTCAATGGGGTATGTTCCCCAGAACGTGCGGTGGCGGCCACAGATGACGCAGGAAGAGCCATGCGGTGGAGATGGCATTGGTGCCCCACCAGCCACAGGGAAAGGGTCATTTCTATCCAGAACTCTGCATTCCCTTCCTTCAAAAATGCACAAAAAAGCTCAAAAAAGAGAAGTTGGCCCTCACCCGAGCCCTGGCCCTGGCCCAGGGCGCTGCATTTCGATAGACTGAATTCCTTCTAGAAGCCTGACTCCTTGGATTGGCCTGGCTGTGGGCAGGAATCACCGTGGGGCCTGTGTCTCTGCCAGCATCTCAGGTGAAACCCAACCACATAGTGGAAAGATAATGCACTTCATATTTTTAAAACAATATTTTCTTGGTTTAACTGAGACTGTCTAGTCAGGGCTTCCCTCCCACACACCCTGTACAGACAGGGAGGAGGCTGTGTGATTTCATTGCCGTTTGAAGTGTGGCTGAAAGGTACCTCGGCCCGGAGGCTCATGGAGGACTGGCTGGGTGGTGGGCCCTGAGTCAGGGGCTTGGCGGTGCCCGATCCCATGCCTGTCCCCTTGTGGTTGTCCTGGTGCGCGTGATGCCGTGGGTCTCTGCACCTCCACATGTCTCAGACCCCAAGGAGAACGCAGGCACACTTCATACCCAGAGAGCTCTCAAACCACAGTCTTTTTCTCTCCAAGGAGATGCAAGAAAGGGAAGAGGTGAAGAGGCCGCTGGGTGGCTCTGCTAAAGGCGCTGGGTACAAGCAGCCTGGGCGGCACGTATGCCAGTGGCCGCCATCTCCTCTCTGCAGGTAGTCGCTTGATCTAAGGAAGGTGAGATCTGCATTGGGGCTTCCCCGCCTGTGCTTTGAGTGAGCCTGCAGCCCGGGGACAGTTCCAATGTTACTGCCTCCCAGACCTCTGAGTTCAGGTGAAGCAGGAACAAATACGGAATTTTAAAAAGTGCTCACAGTCCCTCACCGCTAGGGAAATAACTCTTTCACAGTCCAGTGTTGTATCCTTCGCCACCCTGTCACTGCTTCGTGCTCATAACAGCGGCTGACAGCAGGGCCACCTTTTTGTCCAGTTTCTCTGCGCGCTTAGCTGAGTGACTTAGCAATTTCCGAATTTCATCAGGATTTAAACAGCAAACCGCAGGCAAGAAGAGGTGCCAAAGGCAGCGGCCGCTTTGAGACCCAGGCTCCAGGTGATCCAGGCCTAGTCCGATGGCCCCTATCATTCGCCCAGGGGACTTGCTACAAAACAGCACCTTCTCCCCCCTAATACTCTTTTTCATTAGTTGAGGCATAATTTACATACAATTAATTGTGCACATTTTAATCTTCAACTTCATGATTTTTGACAAATTTCTACTCTACAGAACCACTGTCAATCATAATCTAGATTCTAGAACATGCCCCAAACTCTAGAATATTCTGAGCATCATTTTAACAACCCATTTACAAAGTAAACACACACAGAAATGAATGAAAACCTCTTTTTTATTTGTGAATTTAGTTAGCTTTGCAGCTGACTCCTTGTCCCAGAGAATGTCATGGTGTCTCCTTTCCTGAGGAGGACTCTCTGGACCTAGTGGACCACAAGCCTTCGCAGCAGACCTTGCTGCAGCACCCTGAAGCCAGAACAGCCACAGCCTGTTCCGACACTTGCTCCCTACCCCGTTCTGAAGCCTCCTCTCTGATTTTGAAGGGCTGGTAACACACGGGAGTCCTCTGCCTGCAAGGACAGCTGGCGGCCTCAAAGCAGGCTTGGTTGAAGGGCAGGTGATAGGACTGGGGTGCCAGCAAGTGCAATAGAAAGGTGATCGCTTTCCCATCCTCACCCCAAATCCCAAACATGCTTCCTCACTAAATGCCACTCCCAGGCCACCCCCTGAGAAGGAGTCTGAACTGAGGAGGTGCAACATCAGAATTTCCTCAGAGCTCTCGGGCCACTGGTGGACCCTCCAGTGCCTTTGAGACTCTGTGCCTAGAAAACTACTACACATCCCTCAACAACCCAGCCTGAATGTTACCTCATCTGCAAAACCTTCTCCTGAGTTCTCAGTCAACCCTCTGACTCCCCCCACCCATGCTTCTTCAAGGTTCCTTAGTTTTATGTGCTAATTTTTTTTAAAAAAATGAAGTTTATTTCTTTTACTTTTTGGACCTCAGGTACAGAGATTTGAATAAATCTATCTTCTGGGCTCAAAACTCCCCATCTTTTCTGATCCCTGGAAAGCCCCTGCCTTCTTTCTTTTATTCTCTTACTTGCTCCCTCTCTACCTCCCCTCCCCCCGTGTCCAGGCTTCCCCTCCCTGCACCCAGCCCCCACCCTGTGGAGCTGTGCTTTTAACACCGAAACTCCTGCTGCCATCTTTGGGGCCCCAGGGAGTGGGAGGCTTTGAGGCAAGAGGATTGTGCTATGGTTCCAGATGTTTCTCGTCTCCCACATCTGGGTCTTTCTCTTTACACATAACAATTGTAAGATTTTACTATTGTCACGTTCCAACAAGACCAGCCAGCAGCCCTCAGCTCCATGTCGCTCCCATCACACGGTCGGCTCCAGAGGCTCCTGCTTCATGACCAAGAAGGGGACTGGAGAGCATTTGAATGATCAAGACGTGGATTTCAAATCAAACCATTACTAGAGCCAGGATCAAGCAAGGTCTCTCACCAACACTTGGTCAAAGCAAGTTTTCAAGAAGAAGTTCTGTCTTAAATTATTTCTATGGATTGTTCCAGTATTTTAAACTTGAAGTGAATATTTAGACTGTAATTCACAGAAACCTCCCTCTTTGGCGGGGGGGGGGGGGGGGGAAGAAAACTGGTTTTCATGTTACAGTTTTTGTCTTTGTCAGCATTTCTAGCGGCAAGAATGACAAACTGTGCTTGGGAAACGCCAGCGCCCACAGCTGTGTTTTATTATTGAATATTTCTGGTGCGAGGTTGGCGGCCGCTCTGTTTATAGTGCTCCTAAGATTTTATGCACAACTCTGCGAGGTCCTGGGTCTGAGCCTCATGATAATTCATTCCATCCCCTTTATTCCTGGTCTCTCTTTTTTTAAAATTTTCCAACAGCAAAGTAAGCAGAGTCAGAAAATGGAATCTGATGGTGGCATGCTGCAGGCCCTGCTGCCTGCCCACCGCCCCAGGTTGCCTCCTTGGTCCAAGAGGATGCCAGTGACGCGTGGTGACACTTCTCCACTGAGCTACTTGTCCCCAAGGTCAAGCAAAGCAGTTCCAGATTCTGCCTCCACACAGGCCTCTTTGGAGCCACCTCCCTGCCCTCAGCCCATCGGGTCCCACTGCAGACTTTTTGGGGGGCTCCGTGCTCACAGACAGAGGGGAGCTGCATTTCATCTTTAGAAATGTTCTGTTTTTTTTTTTTTTTTCTAAAGTCAAACAGCCCATCTAAGAGCGTTAAGCTGGCTCTGGAGGTATGAATGGGGTCTCAGCCTCTTGGATTGTCTTTTTTCCTTTATTCTTCATGAACATGAAACTAACAAACCAGGAGAACAGACTCCTGGCTCACTGGGAACCCCCAAGACCAGTGGTTTTCAATCTTTCCATCTCATGTCACATAAACTAATTACTGAAATTCTGTAGCAAACCAAAAATGCTATATTTTTTTGCCAATCTGACAAAAAAAAAAAAATAGGTATAATTTTGATTCATTCACACCGGATGACCATTGCTGTGCTGGCTATTGTCATTTTGTTATTTGACCATCTAAGGGGAAAGAGGACAGTGCCCCTGATAGAGTCAGGTATCGATGGCTTAAAAATTCTGTGGCCCACCAGTTAAAAATCTCTGCCCTATGCCGATGGTTTACTGCTTTGTCCTTGGACATTGGCCATAGCTTCTGAGTGGGGATAGAACTGAGGTCCGCATATTGGCCGTGATCTCCCTGCACCCCAAGAAAAGATCATTTCCAGCCCCCTTACACACCCACTGAAAGTCCAAACTCTCTGCTTGGTGCCTGCGAATTTGTGGGGGAGCCGATTTGTCACGGTCTTTCTGGTCTGTCCCCATCATGAGTTCCAGCTGTAGGCCCTCAGCATAGGTCTCCAGGCTTCACTGTGCTGTCCAGCTGGGGGTGTGACCTCTCCTGTTTCCACCGAAAGCCATTGCTCACAAGACCTGGGAGGGCAGGGAAGGTGTTCCAGGACCGGGGGTGTCAGGAGCATTCACATCCCAAATAAACAGATAACATTTGATTTCCATTTACTTTTCGGAAAGTTCTCGGCTGTGTCTGCTATGGGGGCTGCCCACCCTCAGGCAAGAGCCAGGACACACACAGCTGTTCATTCACTCTTTGAATTGTTCCCTTTCTGTTTATCCAGCGCCTACTCTGCACCTGATAACCTGGGGAGCGGGGAGACCCTGCCAGCTGCTGGATGGGGTGTGCAGCAGATGTGGGGTGAAGCTTAGAAGTGGCTGGGCTCCCCAAGAATGATAGCACGTTATGGCGTCCTGGATCAGTCCTCTGTGACCCAGCCTGGGAGGAGCTGATGGTCAGGGCGGGCCTGCAGGAGAACCAGGACTGGAAGGTGTGCTCCTTGTGGGGGGCGGGGAGTGCGTGTTCTAACCCTCCTCAAGGTCCCTGGGCGGGCGTGAGTTCACCATCAGGAGAAGCCCAAGGAGGGAGGGAGGGAGGATTCTGTGGGGACACAGGGTCCTAGGCCAGGCTACTGAAGGCCATTGTCTCAGGCTCTGCCCCTCAGGGACCCCCTCCCAGGGGCCCCTTCTCCTCCCCAGCATACTCCCTGCACAGTCTTTTCTAGTCTCCTGCTGCCGGGGGGGTGGAGGGAAGAGGGTAGGCACCTGGCCTCTCTGGGTGCCAGGACCCTCAGCCTTGCTTGCTCTCCCTCAGCATCCTCGCAGAATGTTCTGGTTCAGAGTTGCATGGCCCAGATCTAACTCAACTGCCTCTCCATCCTGGATTTGCCTAAATGCTGGGTTGTTGGTCCACCATGGACCTGAAGCTTCACCCAGTGGTTGGAGCTCCCGGTGGCACGTTCTGTGTGTGGCTATGGGGCAGTTTATGGCATCCCCCCAACTCTTCCCCTGCCTAGCCCTTGGGGGATCTTCCCCCATCCTTCCAGCTGGCCAGGGACACAAGCCTATGGTGGTCTCCATTTCTAGGGTCTGGCTGTTCCCACAGTGAAACGGGAGGGTGGTCACAAAGTTACTGCAGCTGTTTGGGGCCTCAGCATGTCCCCTCAGCCCGTGCTGAGCCTCGTTCTGGACACCCCCTCACACGGGTAGCCTGAGTCATTTCCTCCTAAAGGTGGAGCCCCCAGGCCCCCTCACTTCTGAGAAGCAGGCGAAGGGGTGCCCAGTGCCTGGCGCGTGCCCATGGGTGGCATCTAGGGAGGCATTTTGAGCCCAAGCAGCCTCCCACCTCTCTTGAGTCTGTCCTGCCTTCCTCTCAGCCCTCCATCGGGATGGACAGAAGTCACAGGTGGGCAGCAGAGTGTGCTCACACAGAACCTGGCAGGAGGGTGTGGTTGAGTGTGGACACTTCAAGGCTCCTTGTGCAGGCATTCTCTCCGCTATGAAACGTGATTTGTCATGGTCAGGAACATAAAAATGTGGGGCTTGATGAGGGCCACGGGGGACAGTCAGCCCTGGGGAGGCACCGAAACTGTGGCACCTGCTTTACAAATGGGGAATGCGGCTGCCCTGGGCCTGGCCACCTGCTGGAGGCCCAGAGCTGGTGAGTGGCCCGCTGGAGGTCTGCCCCAACACAGGGCCCTGTCTCTACCCTCCCTGCAGGACACAGTGATAACCACACACCAGCAAACATTCGGCACCTACTGTGTGCACACACTCTAATGTACTCAGTCCTCACAAGACAGGGCTGGCATCGTCATCTTCATTCCCAGGATGGGAAATGGAGACTCACCCAAGGCCACAGGAGGAGCAAGCACCCGAGCTGGGGTTAGGTTTGCTGTCCTTCCCGCTGCCGCTTAGAGGGGAGCGCTGGTGATTGGGGTGAAGACACCTGCACCCTTCCCCACTCCCCAAGGACCTGGGTCAGCCTCCACAAGACAGTCTCTGCATCACCAAGGACATTCCACAGAGATGAGGCTCCAGACGCCTTTTGCTCCATCCAGACAGTTGTTTTGTTGGTGGTAAAGCCTCGCCTGCGTGCTTGTGCTGCCTTTGAGTGTGGTTTCTCTCCAGCCCCTGCCGAGGTCCCTCCTCCCTGACTCCAGGCCGCAGAGGCACCAGTGGTGCTCAGGCCACGCTGCAGATGCCAAACGCTGGATGTTGGGGCCTCTGCTTCCCACTCCTCCAGGGGAGACCCTGGCCAGCCCTCCACCTGGCCCCAAAACTGATAGCCCAGAGGTCCCAGCCCCCCTGAATTATACACGCAAAAGAAAGTGCTACCTTAGCCCTGACTTATGGATTTTTTTTTTTAAGTTAAATGAGTTGGCTGTATTCCATGCTGCCCTATTCTGTGTTCAAAAGAAGCTGGACACTGGGGGTTAGCGTCATGTTTTCCCAATTTTAACTTTTTTTTTAAGTTGAGTGGGTTGGCTCAGGGCTTCTTAGAGTCTCAGGCTCCCACACAAGCCCCCCTGCAGTCTTGTTAAGATGCAGATTTGGGTTCAGCAGGTCTGAGGGGGGCCCAGGATTCTGCCTGTCTGAGCAGTCCTTGGGGTGCAATGATCCAGAGTAAGGTGAGGAATAAGGTGAGGAAGGGCTGGCTGATGGCCTGGGTGTGCTTGTGCGTTCAGGGGTGTTTGGGGGCTGGGGTGGGAATGGACTCCAGACAGGACAATAGGGAGAAGGGTCAGCTTTGGGGACAGGGCATGGATGGAGACTTGCTTGCATTTGGCTCATCTTCTAGACCCAAGGACCAGAAGAAAGGGAGGCTGAGGACCAAGGCCCAGCGCCTCCCGAGGGCTCCCTGCTGCCCTCTGGTCTCACCACACAGTTGAGAAGTCTGGGTCTAGCCTTCCTCACCGCCTCCGTGGGCCTGACTGCATGGTACCATTGCCATGGCGGAGGGCAGACATGAGGCCGCTGACTGCACACACCTTCCTTTGTTTGTACCTCACAGGTCAATCCGTGAACTTGAGCTCCTCACCTGCTGGGACTCAGTTCAGGGAAGGCCGTGTTTTGTGATTAAAGAGCCTCCATAGGTTCCGGGCTGTGCCCCTCCCCCACCACAGTCTCCCCTATCCCAGAGGCCAGAGCTGGAATGGTCTCCCCGGCGCATGGCATTTCCTTGTTAGAACAGGAAAGAACAGCTGGTGTGTCAGTGAGAATCCATCGGGCCAGTGCAGGCTGGCCGCTGAGTCCGTGGACAATGGCACTAAGGCGGGCATGGCCCCTCTGACGGGTTAGCAGTAGGTCCAGACTGTAGATCTGTGTATGTGTGTTGGGGGGGAAGGGGAGGAAGATGCGGCAGGGTAGGCAGGGTGGAGAGGGGGGCCCAGTGATCACAGCCACCCACTGCCTGGCTCCCAGTTTAAGTGGAGCTGACACAGAGGTCTGGGAGACTATCCTCAGCTCACTGAGTCAGGAGTCAGTGGTCAGCGCCCACCCTGTCTGTCCCTCCGGGGTCAGCGGGGAGGGGTGGGTGGGATCACTGTCTGATGGGGGGCTGGGCCCTGCAGAATCCCAGCCCCCACACACTAGGTGCCAGTCAGTAGCAGCCACCCCACCATTTGTGATGGCCAAGTGCCCCCTGAGGGCAAAACTACTGAGATTGAGAGTGTTGCTGGGGACCAGCGAAGGCGCACGCGGGGACGAAGGCCCAGTGCTGATGCCACCCCATTCCATGTTCAAAAGAAGCTAGAAACTGGGGGTTAGCGTCACGTCTTCCTCATTTCAAGAACTGGGCCAGCCAAAGCACACTCTTCTGAGGATCAGTTTTGGCCCTCAACCCTGCCCCCATCATGGCTCTGCCCCCTCAAGTCCTCGGTCTTTCTCTCAACTTCCTTCTGGGAGCCAGGCCCATGGCGGGAAGCAAGGCTCGCCCTTATCCCTGGGCAGGCCCAGAAAGTTCTGAGCCCTGGGACCACCGTGCATGGGGGGCGTTGGGAGAATGGCTCCTGGCAGCCTCAGGGATGAGACCCTGGGAGAGCAGGGGGCCGTCACAGTCTAACTCACTTTGGCAGGCTTCCCACTAAGTCCTTTAGTGCCTTAAAAAGAAATTGCATTTGGTTTCACAGAGCCAATCAAGCCCCCAGCGAGTTAAATCCCACCCCGGAGCCTGAAGGCGAGCTGCGTTAGAAATGGGAGCAAGACTTGTCTCCAGTCCCGGGACAGGGGCAGGAGCCTGGGTCCAGTTCCCACCTGCACCCACTCACCTCGCCTTTGCTTCATGAGGAAGTCCTGGGCAGCAGTGCTGAGCACCTACTGTATACCCCACACGATGCTCACAGGGGAGCCCACTGCAGTCCTAGCACAGGACATCATTAACTGTCCCCACATCCAGCCCTGCTTGCCCTGAGAACTGCCTGCACACCCTCCCCCCCCCCCCCCCCCCCCCCCACCGCCTGCCCCGGCTCTCTGCTGTCAGCGCAGGGCCAGTGGGAGGTTTGGAGGGAGGCTGGCAGGAGGAAAGGGGACTGGAGACCCAGGAGCCTCTTCTATTTCCAACAGCCTCTCAGGCGGAGAATGAGGCTCCTAGGTGGCCCCAGCACCCTCCCCCCACCCCTCCTCCGACAGCCTCCTGTGCCCCTCTAGCCTGGGCAGGGGATCCGCTGCAGCTAATCTATGTTGCCCTGTGCCCGACGTTGGCTCATTAGCCCCTCCATCCCTTAGGCCAGGCGTCCCAGCCTCCCGGGTGCTGCTGTGTTGTCTGGGCTCCACGTCTTGTGACCTTCTGTCCACCCCAGCGCCAAGCCCTTTGCAAAGTGCCTCAGATGGTGGGGAGGGGTGTCTCCAGCTGCCCCTCTTCCTCCTTGTTTTCTCCGCCCCCTCAGTGACAGTCTGTGGTCTGGAAGCAGTGCCCCTGTCCTTCCTGAGGAAGCCATGTCCAGGCCGAAGGAGCTCAGGGAATCAGGAAGAGGCTGAGCCACCAACCACACCGGGGTCTCTCTGCTGACTCTTGTGATAGTCTGTATTTTCTAAGTGGTTTATGACAAACAGATGCTGCTTTTGTTATCAAAAATCACCAATAAAAAGGAGAATTAAAAGAAGATAACTAAAGCTTGCTCAAGTCCAGTGCTGTTCAATGGAATGTTCTAGATGATGGGAATGTCCTTTCTGTCTGCCCTGCCCAGTACACTGGCCACTCACCACGTGTGACCATCCAGTACCTGAAGTGTGGCCAGTGCAAGCACGGACTGAGTTTTAAAGTGTATTTCCTTTCCATTCACTAAGGACACGGTTGGCCACTACAGGGAAGCCTGGATCTAGACCTGCCGATTCCTGGACCCAAGCGACAGGCTAACAGCAACTGCTCCTGCTTATGAGACTTCCCCCTGGCATGTTCGCACCTGCATACAGCATCTCGTACAAAAACCCAACCGTCATCACTCAGCAAGGGTCCTTGTGTGCAGCCCCGTGTGATGGGTGGGGAGCAGGCTGGGGGGTGGAAGTGCCAAGGGCTCCTGGCAGCATGACTAATGTGGCGGCTTAGAGGACAGTCGCGAAGTCCATCACTCCTCCCCGCCTTCCTCCCCCAACCTTTTCCTTTGCACAGCAAAGTAGTTCAAGGTCCTTCCCAATCCCCGAGTGGCACAGGAGGGGAAAACAGGGAGAGCGCAACATGGACTTTTTAATTTTTTATGTAAATAAATCTGCCAACTCAGGTGGCTGCAGAAGGCAACCCCCCCCCCACCCCCTTGCAGCCCTCTCCAATTCTGGTCCCCAGTTTCAGCCGGAATGGGGGGACCGCAGGGAGCCATTGCTTCCCAGTGAGTGGACAACTTTGGGGAGCAAGTCTCCAAATGCCAAGGCCTTCCCTCCCTTTTCAGTGTGGATTACTTCCTTCCTCTTTCCCCCCATTTATTAAGAACTAGCACTCCCCCACCCCCCTATCTCTTCTCAGGCCTCCAGTGAGATGACTAGATGCTGTTTATTCATTTTTTCGGTCATTTAACCATTTCTGATAGAGCCGGATCCCATCCACGGTGTGAGTGGGCAAGAAGGATCCAACCCAGAGGACGGGCCTCCACGAAGCCCCAGTGAGACTCCAGGTACTGGGACTCCCAGGAGTGACCGCAGCTTATTCTCCACCCCTCCCCATACATTTCATCTTCTCAGGAGAAAAGAAAATCGTGGCAGGGAGAAGTAGCACCTGCTCCAAGGTCCCACCATCTGTGAGCAGAAGGGCTGAGATTCTGGACCGTAGAAGATTCTGGAGGATTCTAGAGTCTGGGTTTGCTTTGTAGACCAAGCCCAGCATATCCTTCCAGGAGACATAAATGCTAGCAGCCACAGGACTGGCTGACAGAGGATTTAGGGCACAGAGAAGAGAGAAAGTAGGGCAGCCTGGGGGGAAGCTTTGGATAAATGATTGCAGGGTTTATCTAATCCAGGATGACCCACAAGGAAGGATGTTAGCTGCAGGGGCCATGAAGATCAATTTCCGTATTGCACAGTAAAGGACTTTTCATTATTGCTTCTTACAAATTGGCAACTTCCCAATGCAGGGATACTGCATTACCACTCCTGTTACACAGCTGTAGACATGGCTCAGAGAGGCAAGATGACTTGCCAAGGTCACACAGTGGCTGATGGTGGGGCAGGGCCTTGACCCTGACCCGGAAGTCCGGAGCTCGTCGTGGGCACACAGCCTCCTCTCTGGGTCCAGGAGGAAGTGCAGCTGGGCCTGGCAGAGCCAGGGCCTACCCGGTCCCATGGCCTCTGTTCCAAACGTCGTCCTGTCAAAGGCTGCCAGAACTCAGCCCCCAAAGTGCCCAAGTGATGCTAACATTTCCCTTTCCTTCCTGATGTTGAAGTCCCACACCCTCTACCCCTGCAGCCCTAAGAAGGGAGAGCAATTCTGAAGAGCGACTCCTTGGTGGTCAGACCAGAGTACGCCATGGTGCCTTCTGAATCAGATAGTGAGGGCACAGACCCCAAGGCCTTGGATGGGAAGGAGGTGTGAATGACAGCCCATGAGGAAGAGGTGGGCACCCAGACATGGAAGAGTCTTGGCATCGTAGCCCGGTCCATGACCAGCAGCCTTGGCAGTCCACTTTCTCTCCATCCTCACCTCTCTCCACCCTGCCTCTTGCTAAGAGAAAGAAGGGGTATTCAGAGTTTAAACAAAACAGGTTCTGAAGTTATAGAGACCTGGGCAAAATCTGGCTCAGCCTTTTATTTGCTATCAACCCTTGGCCCTATCACTTGACTCCTCTGACTTTCTTTACTCCTCAAGCATGAAAGAGAAAATGATGGTGGTACCTAAAACTTTAAGAATCTGCTGTGGGAGATAGATGGATATATGAGTGCTTGGCCTGAGGCTGGGTGCAGAGCAAGGCTTCAGTATTGTGGTTGCCATATACTGTGGACGCCTGGCTCCACCCTGGTTGGTCACAGGGGATGAATTTGCAGGGGTCCTACCCTGATATTTGACGTGCTGGTGCCTTTCTAGGAATGCTGGAATGCAAGGCTCAGAGATTCAGCAGGTGGGCCAGCTGAGTGCCAAGGAAGGCACTTCTTGCTGAAAAGATAAGCCAGGGAAGACATTGTTGTTGGCCATGACTGTCCTGCCTCCATGCTAAGAGAACCCCAGTTGTATGGGCTTGTGATGTCCCAGCCTGAGGGAAGGATTCATGAGTGGTCTGAGCCAGCATGATTCTTTTTCACTTTGCCAAATGCTTGCTTTCCAAGTCTTTCTTTTAACCAGGAGTGGCCATGTAACCAGTTTTAAATGATGAGAAGAAAAAACCATCTGCTGGCTTACATCTGGAAAGGGTTTTCTTCCTGGATAAAGAGACTCAATCTCAGAAGGTCTTTGGTCCCTGTCCTCTTCTTGCTGGGGATGCTGCATGCGCAGGCATGATGTTTGGAGTTGAGTAGTTATCTTGTGACTAAGAGGCAATGAGCATTAGGCCAAAACTACATAGGGTGTAAGAATGGACAAAGCATGGATCCTTGATGAGTTTGTTGAATGTCTGTACCTGCCCTGTGACCCTACATAGCTGGGCCTCTGGTTAAGTGAACAATAAATAGTTATGGTTGAAATCAATGTTGATTGGGTTTTCTGTTGTTTGCAACCAATCAAAGCATTCCCAACATCAGCCCTGGAAGCCTGTGTTCAGGAACATGAGCAGTGAGAGGAAGTTGAAGTACTGCTAAAGGAGGCTCTATGCAGGCACTGGGTGTGAGAGAACAGGGAGGAGGCAGGAGGCATTTTGAGGAAGTGTCTTGTGGGTTGTGATTGGGCCCTTAATTTCCTTTGGAAATGCAAGTGAGCACTGGAATTACATTTTGTTTCCTTTGGACTATTATTTGTGTTCTTTCACTGGCCGACATTGAACCTTGTGGGGCATAGCAGTTACTTGGGTTCCATCACAAACCACAACTGGGCTCTAAAAACAAACAAACAAACCAGGGCTTAAAAAGAAAGTCAAGTTAAAAGGAACTTACATGATGATATTCATATTCTTTGTGCTTGGGTTTCTCATTTGGAATAACTTGGGGAGTATAAAATAGGTTTATGGCCACAGAAACTGGGGAATGGGGGCTAATGTCAAAGTAAGAAAACAGTAAGTCCACATCACAGTGCATTTATTCATCAAGGAGGGATCTGCCAGGATGGCAGAGTTGGTTCAAAAGAGGAGATAAGAGGGGTAAAAAGTTAGAGACAAGAAAGAAAGAACCCCAGGAGCACAGCTACCTGACATTTTTATAGACAGAGACCCCCCTTCCAAATAGTAACATCCCTCCATCCCTCCTCTCCATAATCAGTCATCAGTAGCTCTCAACATTAAAGAGGCCAAGATTTTAAATGGCAGCAGAGTAAGAGGATGCTGCATGGACATGCTCCCAGGACCAAACTGGTATTACAACTAAAATACAGAAAAACTTCCTGAATAATCAACAGAAGACTCACTGGAGAGAACCCTAATAACAGAGGATGGGAAGTGGAGACCACATAGAGACTGGTAGGAAGGCAGAAGCGCAAAAGGTCTGGCTGGGTTCCCACAGATAGTAACTGAAGTTCCAGAGAGATATCTCAGCAGTGGAGAATTGCCACTGAGAACTCCAGGGTCTAATCCCCAAGCCAATGAACAAAATACCTTGTGAAGTCACTCAGCTTGTGCTCCAGCAGAGGAAGGGCAGAGTGGACTGGAGCAGTGTGAGCAGAAGCCAGGATTGGGAGCTCTGGGGTTTGAGCTCAGAAGGCAGATAATCCAGTTTCCTGTGCTGAGTCATTCACTCATGTTTTGGAGTTTATCTTTCTCACACATAAAATTGCTATAGAGGCAGCTTTGCTTGGGGGGAAAACAGCTGACCCACCCTATTGGAATACACCTTGTCCCACAGTGCAGAGTTTCTGAGACACATTAAGAGACTGAGAATAAGAGTTAGCCTCCAGGCAGAAGCAATTGGCCCACCCTGTTGGAAAAAAAACAACAACAAAACGCTTGCCACACCTGTGGACAACTGTGCACAAGCAATTCAATACAGAATCCTATCAGTTTGTAGGCAGAGGTGGTTAGAGGAGGATTTGAGTCTCTGCCTGTTCTAATTAGTCAGAAACAGCATCTGACACTGTCCTACACCATAGATTGAGAGGCATAGCAGATCTACCTAATACAGAGTCACAAAACCAAATAGGCAACCAAAAGGAGGAGAAAAATAAACAACCCACAAATGAAAGAATAAGAGAATTCTCCAGAAAAAGAGATAAGTGAAATGGAGATAAGAAATTTATCTGATATAGAGTTCAGAACAATAATGGTAAAGATGCTCAACAGCATGAGAAAATATATTGTAACTATGAAAACAGGAATAAAGAATGACATCGCACAAATAAAGAACACACTGAAAGTAATACACAGCAGATTAGGGGAAGCTGAGGATCAAATTAATGATTTAGAAGACAGGGTTGAAAAAAATCACTCAACCAAAGAACCAAAAAGAAAAAACAATTAAAAAACAGAAGGACAGCTTAAGGGAGCTGTGGGACAATGTGAAATGTAACAATATTTGAATAGCAGGTATGCCAGAAGAGTCAGAAAGTGAGAAAGGGATAGAGAATGTGTTTGAAGAAGTAATGGCTGAAAACTTCCCTAATCTGGTAAAGGAAAAAGTCATGCATGTTCAGGAGGCACAGAGAACCCCAAGCAAGAAGAACCCAAATAGGTCCATGCCCAGATACATCATAATTAAAATGCCAAAAATTAAAGACGTAGAGAGAATCTTAAAGGCAACAAGAGAAAAGCAAACTGTTATCTACAAAGGAGTTCCCATAAGGCCAACACCTGATTTCTTACCAGAAACACTACAGGCCAGAAGGGAATGGCATGAGGTACTCAAGGTAATAGAAAGCAAGGATCTGAAACCAAGATTACTATATCCAGCAAGGCTATCAAATAGACGGTCAAATAAAGAGTTTTCCAGACAAAAAAAAAGGCTTAGGGAGTACATTACCATCAAGCCAGCATTACAAGAAATGCTAAGGGGACTGCTGTAATAATAAGAAGAAATAGAGAGAGAGAAACCTAGGCATACAGAATTAAAATGACAATAAATATCTATCAATAATAACCATAAATGTGAATGGATTAAATGCTCCAATCAAAGCACATAGGGTAGATGAATGGATACAAAAACATGACTCAACCATATGCTATCTACAACAGACCCACCTCAGAACAAAAGACACCCACAGTATGAGAGTGAAGGGATGGAAAAGTTTTTTCCATGCAAATGGAAAAGAAAATAAAAAAGGTAGAGTAGCAATAGTCATATCCTACAAAATGGACTTCAAAATGAAGGCCATCACACAAGACAACAAAAGTCACTAAATAATACTAAAAAGATTGATCCAACAAGAGTATATAACTTACATACTCTTGGTAAACTTATATGCACAAAATATAGGAGCACCTGAATAGATAAAAACTTCTAGATGACTTTAAGGGAGAGATCAACAAGAATATAATCATAGTAGAGGACTTTAGAACTCACTGACTTCACTGGATAGATCTTCCAGACAAAAACTTAACAAGAAAGCAGTGACTCTAAAGGACACACTGAATCAGATGGATTTAATTTACATGTATAGAACATTTTACCCCAAAACAGCAGAATATACTTTCTTCTCAAGTGCACATGGGTCATTCTAAAAGATAGACCACATGTTAGGACACAAAGCAAGTCTCTACAAGTTCAAGAAGATTAAAATCATATCAAGCATTTTCTCAGATCACAGTGGAATGAAATTAGAAATCAATTACAGCAAAAACACCCCCAAACATTCAAACTCATGGAGGCTAAATAGCATGTTACTAAACAATGAATGAGTTACCAATGAGATCAAGAAAGAATCAAATACTTCCTGTAAAGAAATGAAAATGAACACACAACAACCCCAAATCTCTGGAACATAGCAAAAGCAGTCCTGAGAGGGAAGTTCATAGCACTACAGGCCTACTTAAAAAAAAACACAACTATATTCTATTTAACCTTACAACTTAAAGAACTATAAAGAGAGCAATAAGAAAGGGCCAGAATAAGTAGAAGGAAGGAAATGATAAAGATTAGAACAGAAATAAATGACATGGACACTAAAAAAAAGATCAATGAAAACAAGAGCTTGTTCTTTGAAAGGATAAACAAAATTGATGAACTGTTAGCCAGAATCTTCAAGAAACAAAGAAAGAGAACCCAAATAAATAAAAGAAAAACTGAAAGTGGAGACATAACCACTGACACTACAGAAATACAAAAGATTGTAAGGGAATACTATGAACAACTATATGCCAACAAGCAGGACAGTGTGGATAAAATGGACAAATGCATAGAAAAATACAATCTCCCAAAACTGAAGCAGGAAGAATCAGAAAACCAGAATAGGCCAATAACAACAGATGAAATAGAAGCAGTAATAAAAAAAACTCCCGGCAAACAAAAGCCCAGTGCAGACAGTTTCACAGGGGAATTTTACAAAACATTCAAAAAAGAACTAACACCTCTACTCCTCAAACTATTTCAAAACATCCAAGAGGAAGGAACACTTCTAAGCTCTTTTTATGGGGCCAGCATTACCCTAATCCCAAAACTAGATAAAGACACTACAAAGAAAGAGAATTACAGGCCAACATCCCTGATGAACATAGATGCTAAAATACTCAACAAAATATTAACAAATTGCATCCAGCAATATATTGAAAAGATCATACACCATGACCAAGTGGGATTTATTCCAGGGATGCAAGGCTGGTACAATATTCACAAATCAATAAACGTGATACATCACATAAAGAAATTGAAAGATAAAAATCACATGATCATATCAATAGATGCAGAAAAAGCATTTGACAAAATCTAACACCCATTTTTGATAAAAACTCTCAGCAAAGTGGGAATAGAGGAAACATATCTCAAAATGATAAAGGCCATATATGATAAAACTACAGCGACCATCATACTCAATGGGCAAAACCTAAAACCATTTCCCCTAAGAACAGGAACAAGACAGGGATGCCCTCTTTCATCACCTTATTCAACATAGTACTGGAAGTCCTAGCCACAGCAATCAGATAAGAAAAAGAAATAAAAAGAATCCAAATTGGAAAGAAGGAAGTAAAACTCTCATTATTCACAGATGACATGATATTGTACATAGAAAACCCTGAAGACTCCACCAAAAAACTACTAGATTTAATAAATTAATTTGGCAGTGTAACAGGATACAAAATCAACACCCCAAATCAATGGCTTTTTTATACACCAATAATAAATTCTTAAAAATAGAAACTAAACAAATAATCCCATTTACCATTGCAACAAAAAATTAAGATACTTGGTTTAACCAAGGAGGCAAAAGATCTGTACTTAGAAAACTACAAGACATTGAAAAAAGAGATAGAGGAAGATGTAAACAAGAGGAAGAATATTCCATGTTCATGGATTGGCAGAATCAACATCATTAATATGTCCGTACTACCCGAAGCAATCTATAGATTCAATGCAATCCCCATTAAAATACCAGCAGCATATGCCACAGATCTAGAACAAATACTCCAAAAATTAATATGGAATCAAAAAAGACCCCAAATAGCTGCAGCAATCTTGAGAAAGAAGAACAAAGTTGGAGGAAACACAATACCAGATTTCAAGTTATACTACAAAGCCACCATAATCAAACAGCCTGGTACTGTCATAAGAACAGGCATATAGATCAATGGAACAGAACAGAGACCCCAGAAATTGACCGAACTCATTATACTGAATTAATATTTGACAAAGGAGGCAAGAACATACAATGGAGCAAAGGCAGTCTCTTCAATAAATGGTGTTGGGAAAATTAAAAAGATACATGCAGAAAAATGAAACCAGACCACCAACTTACATCATACAGAAGAATGAACTCAAAATGGATAAAAGACTTAAATGTAAGTTGTGAAACCATAAAAATCCTAGAAGAAACCATAGGCAGCAAAATCTCAGACATCTCTCGCAGCAATATGTTTACAGATACATCTCCTAGGCAAAGGAAACTAAGGAGAAAATAAACAAATGGGACTGCATCAAAATAAAAAGCTTCCACACAGCAAAAGAAACCATCAACAAAACAAAAAGGGAGCCACTGTATGGGAGAACATATTTGGCAACGATACATCTGATAAAGGGTTAATCTCCAAAATACATAAGGAAATCATACAACTTAACAAAAGGGAGGCAAACAATCCAATTAAAAAATGGGCAAAGGACCTAAATAGAAACTTCTATAAAGAGGATGTACAGTTGGCCTGGAGACATGAAAAAATGCTCAAAATCACTGATCATAAGAGAGAAGCAAACTAAAATGATGAGATATCACCTCACACCTGTCAGAATGGCTACCATCAACAAGTCCACAAGTGATAGTGCTGGTGAGGATGTGGAGAAAAGGGAACCCTCGTACATGGGACTGCAGACTGGTGCAGCCACTGTGGAAAACAGTATGGAGTTTCCTCAAAAAATTAAATATGGATCTGCCATTTGATCCCATCATCCACTTCTAGGACTATATCCTAAGAAACCCAAAGCACAAATCAGAAAGAATGTATGCACCCCTATGTTCATAGCAGTACAATTTACAATGCTAAGATCTGCAAACAGCTCAAGTGCCCATCAGAAAATCAGCTCCCTTCCATTCAGGCGTTAGGCCTTGTTCTGGTCTGCACTGGAAGAGCAGGCAGTCAACTTTCCCCTCCTCCCATGCTTGAGTGATGCCTCTTAACATCACAGAAGGGAAATCCACGGTGGTGCTTTGTGACGTATGAAGCTGTGAGACCTGGTAGCCCACTTTCCGTATTCATACAAGCACATGTACACACACATGCACACACAGAGGTGTGCATGTACCTGAATAAGAGAATTCCTTCTTGGATTGGAGTGTGACCTGCTACAACATGGGCCCCATGTTGCCCTGGTGATATGCTCTTCACATGTGGTTGCTACAACCCAAAGTCAACACAAGACATTTAGGTGGCTACTCCTCTCTCCCCAAGAGCCCCAGTGGATTCACTCATGACCAACAGCATGACTGGCTCAGGCCGCATCCTCTCTGGAGGGCTTGCCGGCCGAAACGCCAGCCCTGCTGCCTGTTGAGTTTTAGTCTCTCTTCCTTCAACCAAATCTATCTGATTTTCATGTGGACAAACTTGACTTCTCTGGGCAGGTCCTCCTCTCTTCCCTCTGCCTCTCTAGTCTTATTTCTGTCCAATCTCCTGATCCTGCACCACAAAATTCTGGAAAGTGGTTGTCCAAGAGCAGTCCTTAATGGTGGACTGGGAGCAGGAGCTGGGTCAGGGGGTGGGCACTGTGACACAGTAATACATCTTCCTTATTTCATTCTGTGGCTGGGACTCCAGTCTGAAGAAGGCTTAGGTACAAAACATCAGCTGTGCACGTCCATCCCCCACCTCTCTCTCTTTCTCTCTCTCTCTCACACACCACACGCATGCACACACACACACACACTTCCTGTGCAGCTGGAATTGCAGGGTCTCCTACTTGCATGTCCCCCTCCAAGGCCCTGGAAAGGGCTCTGACAATTCCACGTTCACAAGTTTGTAATCATCTCCTCAGTGAAGACCCCCAACTGTGTAAGCCACAGGCTCCACAGAACCTCGTGGGCCCCCAGTCCTTCTCCACTAATGCGGAGGCATCTGGGGGTTTCCCTCCAGTCGAGGCTTTGGGGTGTGCACAGCACCCATTCTCAGTGGTTTATCCTGCTCCAGCGAAGTGGGACTTGCTGTAACTGGAGGTCTCTGTCAGCCAGACTGTTTCCTGGTGGCTCAGGACAAGTTGTGACCCAGGTGACTCGGCCCTTGGAGACACATCCCTTTCCTTCTGATAACTAGGAGAGGGAAGGGCTGGCACATGGCCCTGGAGAGGGTATAGGGGGCTGTAGCAGAACTAAAACGATTCTAATCATTGGGATCTCATCTTGGCTTCCGCTCCCAGCCCCACAGCCTGGGAGCCCTGACCCAGTCTCAGGCTGCCCCATGTGAGCTCTCCCAGCCTCCGCCAGCTCCCTCCCTGTGCCTCTGTCGCTCACTGATTTGGGGAACGGGGGGGGGGGGGGGGGGGGGAGGGTGTCTTATCTTTAAAGAGCAGATGGAGAAGTTCTCATTTTTTTTATTAAAGCCATCCAGTCTCAGAAAAAGCAATCTGTTGGCAGCTGTTGGAATAGCGATTTGAAATGCATTTCCACTGCCCCTCGGCTGTCCGGTGGGCTGGGCTTCTCCTTCCCCCATCTCTTGGAAACTGGCTAAATGCTGGTATCCTGCTCACATAGGGGGGACCTCCTTTATGACAGGGGGATAGAGAGGGAGCCAACCTGAGCCTGTGCCGGTGTCCAGGGCCCAGGACAGGCTCCTGTGGACACTCATCGCCAACTGGTCAGAATCTTGGGAATGTGGGAAAATTCAGGGCTTCCCTTTCAAGCCCCCATTCTTTGCTCCTCCAAAATCTGGTGTTGCCTCCATCCATCCATCCATCCATCCGTTCACTCATACATTCATTAATTCTTCCTATTAGCGGTCTTTGAACACCAGGTTCTTCCGCTAGAGGCAGCAGAGACTGGCCCTGCCCTGCTGTGATAGAAACAGAAGTGGGCAGTGGGGGACACATGTGGGCACTGGCAGCAGGTGTGTGGGAAGCACTGTGGTGGGCTGTCTTAGTCGGGGCCCCAAGAAGTAGACCCTGAACGGGGAAGCAGTTCATTTGGGGGTCCATCCCAGGAGGCATCCGTGGGAGTGGGGGATTGAGACAGGGAAGGGATGACAATGGGTAGAGGCCACTGCTGTGGGCACCTGGGCTCAATTCCCTTGGAGTCCCCAGTAGTGTCCCCTGTGGGTGAGGGGGTGTTGATGCCCAAGCTCCATCCAGCACAGCTGAGGCCCTGGGGGCCAAGGACGCCTGCTGCTGAGGTCACAGCTGTGCCATGAAAAGCCCCCCAGGGTGGGACAGAGCAGAACAGAGGGGCCAGTGAGTATGAGGGGGGCCTCCTCTGGGAAGTGGAAGCGTGAGTTCCCACTCAGGGTTTTGGGGGGCTGAGGGTCAGGGTTAGCAGAGAACCTGGCACAGTGGGAGGCTGCCTTGGCATCACTTTTATAGTAAGAATGGGGTGGTCCTGCCCAGCCCTGGGGAAGGTGCCCCTGGGGAGAAAGTAGGTGGAGGGGAGATGAGGAAGGAGGCCAGGGTGGTGCCCAGAAGGGACAGCTGCAACCTCAACAGTCTGCACCCTGCAGAGGTGGTTTCTGAGCCCCCCCACGGCCCCATCTCCTCACACTTGGCTCACTTCCCACAGAGAACCGAGGATTTGCTCAGTTTCCCATTAGACTCCCCCGTTGGGCCCTTCCAAAGCCAGGACCCCTGCGGAGGCCCAGGAGAGCTTGTTTAATGAACAATGAAAACAGGGCACCCCAGAAAGCAGCCGGGGGCCTCCCAATGGGGTCCTGAGCAGGCGTGTTGTTCCTGGCCACGGCCACTGCAGGCCAGGCCTGGCTCTCCAACTCTGTCCCTGTCTGAGACGCCATCCCATGGCAGTGCTGTGAGGGAAGAGCGGGTGATTCGGAGTGTGGTCACCCCGAGGTGGGCCGGCTGCTCCTGCCATTGTGGGCAGAGGCCAGGGAAGTGCCAAACAGTGTGTAACACACAGGGCAGCTCCCACAACAAAGAATTATCCTGCCCAAGTGTCAAGGTCAGGAAAACCCCCTCTCGTGGAAAGATGACTATTCCAGAATATTCTGGAAACATGGACTGGGCTCCTATCAGCTGGAGACTGCCTGGCCTGCGACCCAGGGAAAGCCACGTGCCTCTCTGTGCTGGTTCCCTCCACCTGGAGCTGGATGACCCCTTTCTCCCCCCAACTTCGTCCCTTGAGTGTTTTCAGGGCAAACAAGGTCTGGTGCTCCTGTAGGGCTGAGGCTCGATAAAGAAAGGCCAGTTTTACCCCCCTGCCCACAGTCCAAGGGAAAGAAGAAAACCTGCCCCAGGCTCGAAGAGCCGCCTCATTTCTTCCCGGAAACAATCTGCTCTTAAACCCCAGCCAGGCGGCCAGGCTCTAGGCGTCCTGCCCTTCAAGGCGGATTGGTTTGTACGCCGGCTGTGTCTTTTCTTCAGAGTTGGCCATCCAGGCTGCGGGGCACGAGCCTTTTCAGGAGGCCCTTAGAATAGGAGGCAGCTCAGCTGGTACCTGGGCAGGTCACCTTCTTAGAAGAGAGCGCGCTTTCTCCTCGCAAAGGTTCTGAAGACGGCTCCGAGGCGAGCTCCTCCTGATTTCTCTGGCAGGTTCCCCGGGCTTGCTAGGTTGTTACCTGAAGGAAGGTCCTGGAAGCTCAAGGCGACATTGCATCTCCCAGCCAACCCTCACATTTTCCAGCCCCATGCTCAAGGACCATTGGTGCTGTCCCCTGGGGCAGGAGAACAGTTACAGAAATGCACGTCAGGATGTTATTAGAGCTCCAAGAACGTGCAGTTACCTGGTCCCATCCAAGACCTCTTGTCGATGTGTCCATGCAGAAATCACTTATGGCCTGGGCTATGCCACCAGCATTCACAGTGTCCATTTGGGGTGGAAAATGCCAGCATTCTTTCTAGGGCTTCTGTTTAAAATCTGCCACAAATTCTAAATATTACCTGCATTATTTACTGACTCCCAAATTCTTCCCCCATGGAACCTCTGTGTGTTGGAAATGATGAATGGGAGAAAGGAGTTAAGTAAGGGCTCTGTCGCTGGGATCAGGTGGCCTTGGTTTGAGTCTGGCTCTGCCACTTGTTGGCTGTGTGCCCTAAGTAAACTTAGGCAACCTCTCTGAATCCAAGCTAGAACATCTGGGAAATAGGTATAGAAGGGAGCTCTCATCCCAGGGCTGGCATGAATGAGGATGAGGTGAGATGAAAAGCTCTCTGCACAGTCAGTGCTTGGGGCCTGGGAAGATGGAATGGAAGGAACTGGGGCTGACAGTCTTTCCTGGGGGCCAGGTGAGCAAGTAGGAGAAGACTTGATTGCATCAGCCTTGGACAATTGATGGAAACTATCACCTCTGATGGAGAAAGGAAGGACAGAGCAGAAACCCTGGGGTCACATAGACCTGGTTTCAGTCCTACCTCTACCTCTTCTGAAGTATGTGACCTTGGTCACAGGACAGCTACTCCGAGCCTAGTTTCCTCATCTATGAAATGGGGATCCAGGCCTCACCCACATCCTGGGGCTGCTGGGACTGGTCAAGTGAAGGAAGGCTTGTTACATGTGTGGTGTGGTGACAAGCAATCACTGAAAATATCTGAAGTTGTTCCATTATTTAAGAGTGACTGCACAGGACACAAAGCGAATCTTTATTTTTGTTATAAACAGACACACAGAATGCTGTTCTTTATCTCCTCAGGGTTGGGCTGAAGGATCCGGAGGCCCCAGGGTTTGCTGGGTACCATCACCCTGGGTGTCCCAGTCTTCCCTGGCAGGCGGGGTCGAGGCTGCTGCCCTGTTGGGACTGTTAGAAGCATCCTCCTGCTTTGCTCCCCATGGAGTGAACGATGCACCATGTCTCACTCACTCTTCTGCTGGACACTGCAGCCCTGCCTCTCCCAGGGCCTCCAACAGAGCACACCCCTCCTTTGCCCCAGAATGTTTAGCCGCAGTCTGTGGATCTGAACAGTGACAACACCACCCCAGCATCCTCTTCAGATAGCTGAGTGCACCCCCCTCCTGTGAGGCAGAAAAAAAAACCCAGCTCACAAAGGTGACACCCAAAAGTGATATCAAACAAGACGACAGGAACTCACATGTTCAGGGGCCAGCCCTGCCTTGTGTCAAACAAGCGCTCAGCAGGTAGGTGGCATCCCTCAAAAGGCTGAAAAGAGTTGTGGGGATTTTTGGTCATTATTACTTTTATTTATAAAGACTCTTCCCCCTCCCCTCCAAACCTCAGTAACGTTTGTCATTTTCTTTTATTTTTCTTTTAATCTTTATTGTTTAAAGTATCACATGGGTCCTTCTTTCCTCCCATTAACCTCTTCCACCCCGCTCCTGTCCTCTCCATCCCCAGGCCGTCACCACCCCATTGTCTGTGTCCATAGGTTATGCAGACAAATTCATTAGTTGATCTCTTCCCACCCACTCTCCCCTGCCTTCCCTCTGAAGTTCAATAGTCTGTTCATGCTTCTATGACTCTAGGTCTATGTTTGATCATCCATTTATTTGGTTCATTAGATTCCACATATGACTGAAAAATCATGTGGTACTTACCTTTCTCTGACTGGCATATTTCACTCAGCATAATGCTCTTCAGGTCCATCCATGCTGTTGCACATGGTAAAAGTTCTTTCTTTTTTATTGCCATGTAGTATTGCATTGTGTAGATGTACCATAGTTTTTTTATTCACTCATCCGCTGATGGGCAATTAGGCTGTTTCCAAGTCATAGCTATTGTAAATTGTGCTGCTATAGACATAGGGGTGCATATATTTTTTGTGATGAGTGTTTCATGTTTCTTAGGATATAGTCCCAGAAGTGGGATGACTGGGTCAAATGGGAGTTCCATTTTTAATATCTTGAGAAAATTCCATACTGTTTTCCATAATGGCTGCACCAGTCTGCATTCCCACCTGCAATGTACGAGGGTTCCCTTTTTTCTACAACCTAGCCAACACTTGTCATTGGTTGATTTGTTGATGGTAGCCATTCTGACAGGTGTGCGGTGACATCTCCCTATCATTTTCATTTGTATCTCTTGGATGATCAGTGACTGAGAATTTTTTCATATGTCTTTTGGCCATCTGTATGTCCATTTTGGAGAAGTGTCTATTTAGGTCCTTTGCCCATTTTTTAATTGCCTTTTTGTTTTTCTTTTGTTAAGTTGTCTGAGTTCCTTATATATTCTGGAGATTAACCCCTTATCAGATGTATCATTGCCAAAAATGTTCTCCGATGTAGTGGGCTCTCTTTTTGTTTTGCTAATGGTTTCTTTTGCTGTGCAGAGCTTATTATTGTGATGTAGTCCCATTTGTTTATTTTCTCCTTAGTTTCCATTGTCCTAGGACAGTGGTCGGCAAACTGCAGCTCTGTTGACTAATGAGTTTGCCGACCACTGGACTACACTCTCAATTCCAATAATTACAGGCTGTTGTTATTCCTTGTGATTAAGCCCCTAAGAGATGTATCAGTAACATAGTGCTCAGAGATGTCTGAGATATTGCTGCCTATGGTTTCTTCTAGAATTTTTATGGTTTCACATCTTACATTTAAATCCTTTATACATTTTGAGTGTATTCTTGTGTATGGTGTAAGTTTGTGGTCTAGTTTCATTTTTTTGCATATACCTGTCCAATTTTCCCAACAACATGTATTGAAGAGACTGCCTTTACTCCATTGGGTCTTCTTGACTTGTATGTCAAATATTAATTGAGCATAGTGGCTTGGGTTGATTTCTGGGGTCTCTGTTCTGTTCCATTGATCCATTTGCCTGTTCTTGTGACAGTACCAGGCTGTTTTGATTACAGTGGCTTTGTAGTATAACTTGAAATCTGGTATTGTGATTCCTCCAACTTAGTTCTTCCTTCTCAAGATTGCTGCAGCTATTTGGGGTCTTTTTTGGTTCCATATAAATTTTTGGAGTGTTTGTTCTGGGTCTGTGAAATATGCCGTTGGTATTTTAGGGATTGCATTAAACCTATAGATTGCTTTGGGTAGCATGAACATTTTAATGATGTTTATTCTACCAATCCATGAATATGTTCTTCCACTTTTTCTTATCTTCTTCTATCTCTTTTTTCAATATCCTGTAGTTTTCAGAGTACAGGTCTTTTACCACCTTGGTTAAGTTTATTCCTAAGTATCTGAATTTTATTCTTCTTGCAATGGTAAATGGGATTTTTTGTTTTTGTTTCTCTTTTTGAGAATCCACTATTGGTGTATAAAAATGCTATGGATTTTTGGGTGTTAAATTTATATCCTGCTATGTTTTAGAATTCATTCATTAAATCTAGTAGTTTTTTTTGATGGAGTCTTTAGGGTTTTCTATGTACAGTATTATGTCATCTGCGAATAATGACAGTTTCATTTCCTCCTTTCCAATTTGGATTCCTTTTTTGTCTTCTTCTTGTCTGATTGCTGTGGCCAGGACTTCCAGAACTATGTTGAACAAGAGTGGTGAAAGTTTGTCTTGTTTCAGTTCTTAGGGGAAATGGTTTTAGTTTTTGCCCATCGAGTATGATGCTAGCTATAGGTTTGCCATATATGGCCTTTATTGTGTTGAAGTATGTTCCCTCTATTCCCACTTTGCTGAGAGTTTTTATCAGAAAATGGGTGTTGGATTTTGTCGAATGCTTTTTTCTGCATCAATTGATATGATCATGTGATTTTTTTTTGTCTTTCAATTTGTTATATGATGTATCACGTTTATTGATTTGTGAATATTGTACCAGCCTTGCATCCCTGGAATAAATCCTACTTGGTCATGGTGTATGATCTTTTTAATGTGTTGCTGGATCCAGTTTGCTAATGTTTTGTTAAGGATTTTAGTGTCTATGTTCATCAGGGATATTGTCCTGTAGTTCTCTATTTTTGCGGTGTCTTTATCTGGTTTTGGAGTTAGGGTGATGGTGGCCTCATAGAAAGAGTTTGGAAGTGTTCCTTCCTCTTGAATTTTTTGGAATAGTTTGAGGAGTAGAGGTGTTGATTCTTCTTTGAATATTTGGTAAAACTCCCCTGTGAATCTGTTTAGACCAGGGCTTTTGTTTGTTGGGATTTTTTTTGATTACTGCTTCAATTTCATCAGTAGTTATTGACCTACTCAGGTTTTCAGATTCTTCCTGATTGAGTTTGGGAAGGTTGTATTTTTCTAGGAATATGCTCGTTTTGTTCAGGTTGTCCCATTTATTGGGATAAAGTTGTTCATGGTATTTTATTACAATTCTTTGTATTTCTGTGGGGTCAGTTGTTACTTCACCTCTTTTGTTTCTGATTTTGTTTATTTGAGTCCAGCCTTTTTGTTTCCTGGTGGGCCTGGCTAGAAGTCCATCAATCTTGCTTATCCTTTCAAAGAACCAGCTCTTGTTTATACTTTTTTGGTCTCTATATCATTTATTTTTGCTCTGATCTTTATTATTTTCTTCCTTTTACTTGTCCTGGGTTTTTCTTGCTGTTTTATTTCTAATTCTTTAAGTTGTTATGTTAGATAACTTATTACCAGTTGTTCTTGTCTTTTGAGGTAGGCCTGTAAGTGCTATGAACTTCCCTCTCAGGACTGCTTTCACTGTGTCCCATAGATTTTGGATTGTTGTGTGTTCATTTTCATTTGTTTCTTACTTCTTTTTTGATCTCTTTTGTAACCCATTCATTATTTAATAGAATGTTATTTAGCCTCCATGTATTTTATTATCTTTGAGTGTTTTTGTTGTAGCTGATTTTTAATGTCACTCCTTGTGGCCAGAGAAGATGGTTGATATGTTTTCAACCTTCTTAAATTTGTGGAGACTTAGCTTGTGTCCTAACATGTGGTCTATCTTTGAAAATATGTCCCATGTGCACTTTAGAAGAATGTATATTCTGTTGCTTTGGGGTGGAATGTTCTGACGATGTCAATTAGTTCCATCTGTTCTAGAGAGTCATTTAGGATTGCTGTTTCTTTGTTGATTTTTTTGTCTAGAGGATTTATTCAGTGATGTCAGTGGAGTATTAAAGTCCCCTACTATGATTGTATTGCTGTCGATCTCTCCCTTGATATATATCATCTAGAAGTTTTTTAACCCATTAACTGCCATAAGCATCTAATAGACACAAGTGGCAGACCTTTTAAATTAAATTAAAAATATCATGACCGTTAACTGGTTAATATATTTAGATGCTCATGCATTGGGTACATATATGTTTACCAGAGTTATAGCTTCTTGTTGTGTTGATCCCTGTAGTATTATGAAGTTGCCTTCCTCATCTCTTGTTATGGCCTTCACTTTGAGGTCTATTTTGTCAGATATAAGTATTGCTACTCTAGCTTTTGTTTCATTTCCATTTGCTTGGACACTTTTTTCCATAACTTCACTTTCAGTCTATGTGAGTCCTTTGTTCTAAGGTAGGTCTCTTGTACACAGCATATATATAGGTCATGTTTTCTTATCCATTCAGCTACCCTATGTCTTTTGATTGGAACATTTAATCCATTTACAGTTAAGGTTATCATTGATAGATACTTGTTTGTTGCCATTTTTATTCTTTATGCCTGTGTTCCTTCTTCCCTTTCTATTTCTTCTTTTTATAACAATCCCTTTAGCATTTCTTGCATTGCTGGCTTGGTGATAATAAGTTTACTTAGCCTTTTCTTTGTCTGTGAAGCTCCTGATTTCACCTTCAATTTTGAATGATACCTTTTCTGGATAGAATATTCTGGATTCAGCCCCTTGCTTTGCATCACTTTGTATACTGCATTCCATTCCCTTCTGGCCTGATGTGTTTCTGTTGAAAATAAGTTGATAGTCTAATGGGAGATCCCTTGTAGGTAACTTTCTGTCTCTCTCTGGAAGCCTTTAAGATTTTTACTTTGTCACTGATGTTTGCCAATTTAATTACAATGTGTCTTGGTGTTGGTCTTTTTGGATTCATCTTGTTTGGGACTCTCTGTGCTTCTTGGACTTGTGTGAGTTTTTCTTCCCAAAGTCAGGGAAGTTTTCTGTCATTATTTCCTCAAACAGGTTTTCTATTCCTTGCTCAGCTTCCTCTCCTTCTGGAACCCCTATTATGTGGATGTTGTTTTGTTTCATGTTGTCCCAGAGCTCCTTTAGACTCTCCTCCTGCTTTTTAATTTTTTTCCCAGTTGCTGCTCTGCTTGGGTGTTTTTACTACCTTGTCTTCTAACTCGCTGATTCAGTTCTCAGCTTCTGCTAGTCTACTGTTGAAACCTTCCACTGTGTTCTTTATTGCAGCTATGTCATTCTGAATTTCCTCTTGATTCTTACATATGTTGGTGAATTTCTTATCCAGATGTTTGAGTATCCTTATAACCATTACTCTGAATTCTTTCTCTGACAAATTGCTTGCCTCTATTTAATTTAATTCCTTTTCTGGTGATTCCTCTTCTTTCATTTGGGAGCTATTTCTTTGTCTCCCCATTTTTGCTGTTCTTTGTAATTGTTTCTATGTATTAGATCAAACTGCTGTGCCACCCAGGTTTTTTTTTAATTGATCTTATATAGTAGATGTTTTGTGGGATCCAGGGATGCATTCTCTCAGGTCTCCTGGGCTGGGTATTCCTACTTGATATATTTGGGTTCTCCTGATATAGTTGGGTCTTGAATGTTATTGTCCCATTCATGGATGGATTCTCCTCTCAGGATGTCTGATTATATGTTCCAATCCCTATCATGTCTTGCCAACTGTTGTGGAGGCACTGACTGAACAGCACAAAATACAACATGACAAGACATGACATAGAAGGAATAAAACACAAATGTACACAAGACACCTATAACCCCAATAAAAGTGACTGCCAGGGAAAAGAGGAACAAGAAAGAGAAAAGAGGGCAAAAATGACAGCAAGAAGAAAAATAAAGAAAGGAAGAAAGAATATGGGGAGAAAGCACAACAAAACAAACAAATAAACCAAAAGGCACAAACAAAAAACACCCAGAAAAGGGGGAGGTCAGAATCTGTAGATGCAGAACTTAAATAGAGAAAACAAGGTTAAGGAATTGGATGAATAGGGGAAGGACCATGGTTTAGAAAACAGGAGGGAGGAAAAAAAAGAATATAAGAAGAAGAAAAATAAATAAATAATCTTTTTTAAAGGAGAATAGAAGTGAGAGCAGATAGGCCTAAATTTAGGAAGTGAAACAACTTTAAAAAACATTAGGAGAAGAAAGGAGCAAGAGAAGAGAGAAAAAAAATTGAGTAGTGAAGAAAAAGAAAAGATAAGGGGAAAGGGAGTAGGAGCAGGGAAGAGGAATTACATATATGAATAAACCAACAGAGACTAGAATAATAGCACATCTATAAAGCAGATAAAGAAGATACATTTTAAAAAAGAGAGATAAAAGAAAGGAAAGAGAAAAACTAAAATGGGGAAAGAAGAAGAAAAATGAAAGGAAGAAAAGAGAAATGAAGAAGAAAAAGGTGCAAAACAATAAAATAAGGTAAAATTTTAAAAATTAAATAATAATTTAAAAAAAGTTAAGTGTCATTTCCTTCAGCCGAATTTTACTGCCCCATGAGAGCTGGTTGAGGAACTCACTCTTCTGTTCTGGCAACCTGGAGTTTTTATTAGTCTGGTTCCCAGAATAGCGGGACGGACAGTCCCTCTTCCAACCCAGGACTCCTTGGGACTATTCAGACCCATAAGCTTGGCCTCTGCCTTTGTTTCCTCTGTAAGGCTCAAAATGCAGGGGTGGCAGACTGTATCACCTGTCTTGAGGCTACTGCGAGGGGCTAGCTCTTCTGGGGAGAAATGGCCACTTAGGTTTGGAAGCTTAAGAAGTTCCCAATGCAGGATCCTGGCCACAGCTCCCTGCCCTGCTTCCCTCCCCAGCCTCTCCTCAGGCACCTCAAGTCTGTGTCTCCCGCCCTGCGCCAAAGCCTCAGGTGAGTGTTTGCAATTGAAAAGTCCTGTGTTCTGGAGAATAAAAGCAAAGACAAAACCAAACCAACACAACAAGGAAACTTCAGGTTTCTTTCCCCCCAGCACCATGCTGCTTTCTCCTCCCGGCACAGCCTTTCCCTTCCCGGCAGCCAGTAGCCCTGTGGCTTTTTCTTTTCACCGTTGGATGTTACACCTGTTGCCAAGGGACTTGTCTTTGGTGCAACGCAGCTTCCTTCTCACCCTCTTGGCCCACTGGCCCACCGTCTCCCTCAAGCCCACGTTCCCGTTCCTACCAGTCTCCAAGCATCCTCTGCTCTTCCTTATTGTAAATTGTCTCCTCAGCTGTGTTTAATTTGTTAATTCTGGGCAGATGTTCTCAGATTTCGTTGTATTTCCAGTCTGACCCTAGGATGAGGTATATGACACGTCTGCCTATTTGGCCGATATCCGCATTTGTCATTTCATATAGAATACCACGAACATGTCTACTAATGTGCCATCTGCATTCAGTGTGAGTTACTTCTTTAAAATTTAAAGGTGATCAAAATAATAGGCTCTAGCTACCAGAGTAATTCAGGTCAGTTTCAACCCAGCCAAGCCCATGTCTCAGCGCTAACACTGCTGTTGTCCTGGAATGTTGTTGAATGGTTCGGGCCCATCCCTCTGGCCTCAATGAGTCTGGTGTGACTCACCCCCTGACCAGCAGTTTAAACCACATCAAGTGGGAGGAAGTGCCCAGTTACCCTGGTGCAGTCCTGATGCCACTTTGATTCTTTTCAAAAAGGCAATTCATGAAAGATGAATCCATTTACATCCTCAGCAAAACTTCTCATACAAGTAAACTCACATATCACACAAAAATTCTTGGTCTGACCATATGTACCATTTTTTTTATATTGATAAAATGCTAAGCATTAGAATAAGACCCAAAGAAGATATTTATCCCATTAAGGGAATGAGGAAAACTAAGTCTTGAAAAGCCTAGACAAAATGTAATGGTGCCTTGGAAGAACCAAAGTGGCATAAGGAGCTCTGGGGTCTGGCAGACTTGAACTTCCACCTCTTAATGCTAACCACCAGACCTAGCTATCAGAAGACACTGGCTTTGCAGGGTCTCGCATCGCTAGCATGAATGAGGTCAGGCGTGGAATGAACCAGGCACACAGTAGGTGCTTTTATGAGGATCCTTCACTTCTCTGCGGGCCCTCTGGCTGGCAGAAGTGTCCTCAACAGGCCCATCCAAATGCTGGGGTGCAGGGCGGGGTCACCTGTCTGAAACAGGGGATACTGGCCCTGGCCGCACAGCACAGGATGGAGATTTGAAATGCATTCCTGAGAGGTGTTTCATTTCAGTCGGCTGATGAATTGATAACCATGAATATTTTATGTCTCTCTCTGGGCTTGTTTGGACAACATGTCATGCTGAGAACTTGACAGAAAAATTGGATTCGGGATCCAAAGAGCATGGGAGGCAGAGCCCAGACCTCCAGACCCACCTGACCTAAAGAGAAGGGTCAGGGAGCTTTGAAATAATGAGAGGTACAGGGTCTTTTTGAAATAATTAAGGAGATATGTTTAGTTGGGGGTCTTTAGTTTGGGCAATCAAATCCTAATAGCCTTCCCCTGTGACCTGGGCTAAGGTGAGTGGGCCGGTCCCCAAGGCAAGGACAACAGAAAGGAGACAATCGACTTAAACTCAAGAACTTGAGGTTTTATAAGAGAAACTCAGGCCCAGAGAAACTCAAACCCAAGCTCACCCAGCAAGTCAGAGGTGGACCACAACCCATACAGGTGACTAGGTGTTATTCCCGGACTCCATCCATCCATTCCATGGAGGAGAAAGAAGGAGACAGGGAAGGAAGGAAATAAGCTCTAGGTCCAATTCTCTTCACTTGTGAGCCTCCTTCCCCAATGACCCCATGCCTCCCTGTCTGCCTCTGCCCCTGTTCCTTCCTCACTCTGTGCTTTGAGTCGTCCCTCCAGGATACATCTGTCCTCCTAATTGTCGCCTGTGCTCAGGGCTCCGGAGGCCACGTTCCTCCCTTCCTGACTCTCCCAACCTCTCTCCCCTCCCAAATCCTGGGCTGCAGCAGGGCGTGCAGTCCCCCTTCACTGCGGGCATGGGCCTGTGCTCTTCAGCGAAGGCGCAGGTGCTTGAGCCTGGAGGGCTCTTTGGAACCCGGGCCTTTGACTCATGGGGCTCTTCCTCCATGCAGGTGGGGAAGCCTCATGTGTGGAAGGGCCGTTTCGGTGTCACAGTAGAAATATTCAGCACCGAAGGCAGTGTTTTACAGCGACCCTGCGAGTCTGGCTGGCTGGGCCGGTGGAACTTGTCAGAGCACTAGATGCGCCTGAGTGTGGACTCAACACCATTTCTCCTGGCCCCCCTTTCACCCCGTGCTCCTCCTCTGGCTCCCCCAGGACAGCAGGTGCCCAAGGCAAGGCCCCAAGGATGCCACTTCTGACTTGGAGGAGGTGGGGTCAGGGAGCAGCACTGGGCAGGCGATTTGGGGAATTGAGGTGTCACTGCCGGTGAGTGGCAGGGCCAGCATGAGCACCAGCTCACTTGTGGGCACTTCACTCAGCCCCTCCCCAGGGTCCAGAAACACCTCCAGTTCATCCTCCTCCCGCAGGCTGCAAGGTGGGTCAGAGGCGAGCTCTGTGGGTGAGACAGGTCACATCCCAGGCCAAAGCACGTGCCCCTAAGAGTGGTCATCCTCAGATACACATGCATGCACACAGCATATACACCCATGTACTCCCATGCAAACACACACGTGTTCACACGCACAGCTGACTCAGGCCTGGCAGTGGCTGGCATGCTTGCTATCTAGACAGAACTGGGAGCTGAATGGTCCCCCACTTTGGGCAGACGCAGCTGGAGGCTGTAGACATGCACACATACCCGAGCATACACATGCAGCCAAGCATACACAAACAAGCATGCACACCTGAACATACACAAACATGCACACACACCTGAGCACATGCACACACCAGGATGGTTAGTAAAGCTTAATTAACATTTGGAGGAGGATTGGGTTACTGCTGGGGGATTCCAGCACATTGAAAGACCAGATAGCCATCTCCCGCTAATTGTACATTAAATCAGCATTTATCGTGGAACTGAGGAATAAGTGGCTCCCAGTAACTCTCCTTCTGCAGTGGTTCCACGTGGGTTTTCTGGAGACTATGATGTGACTTAGTCACTCAGCTGTCCACCCCTTATCTGAGAGCCTGGGGCTCAGCGCGTCCACCTCTCTGCAGTCAGCTAGCAATCACACTGCAAAGTCCCCCAGCCAGCTGGATGCTGGGGTCCAGACCCAGGGATGCAAGGGTCTCCCTCACAGCCTGCAGTGGCCATCTCAGACAGGCAGGAAGGAGGGGACATGTGGGACTGTGGGAGCTAGCGGCTGGAACCTTAAAATATTCCAGTCACATCTCTGGTGGCGAGGCCATGGCCGGTGCATTGTAACAGGGGAGAATTTCATTTTGTTTCTGAAATGCTGTTATTACACACTCAGGGAACCCACAAAGGCACCTTGGCAGGACAGGTTGAAATAAATACCTGAACTCAGAGACCAGCAATATTTACTCAGCAAATGACATTTTAATGCTGTGAGTCGAATTTACATACTAATTAAAATTTCCCTTTAAAACATGGAGACTTTTGGCCTCTCTGCCTACCCACAGTGACAAAGATTAAAAGATTTTTTATTATGCCCTGTCAAACGGAGCTCACTGGGAAAGGGTGGAGCGCATTTGCATCACCCCCATTGCCTCCAGGGCCTCATCCAGCTCCTGGCCACCTGCGCCCTCTGCCAGCTCATGGCAGGCTGGGGTCCACGAGGCTGGGGTCCATGAGGCCAGGGTCCATGGGGTGCACCTGCCTCCCTGCTCCCGGGAGCCGGGGCCTGAGCAGTAAGGAGCTGAGGTGGGGGAAGGGAGACAAGGACCCCACTCATTACCTCTAGGAAACGTTGTGCCTGGTCTCCAGGGGGCCTGACATGCCAAGAAAATGCCAAGGCCACCCTGGCGGAAACACCTGGTTCCATTGCCCAGGGAGCTGGTACCTGGTGAGTGGGAGACTGTGCTGCCATATCCAGTCACGCCTCCCCCTCGCCCCATCTCCGCTTCCTTCCCAAGGTCCTCTGAGTAGCAGCCCCCTCTGGGCACTGGACAAATAAGGGGGACCCAGATGGCTCCACTTCTACAAGGCCACGCTGCCCTTCTGTCGGCTTCAGCCCTTGTACCAGAAAGCCCCCTTTTACGCCTGTTCCTGGGCAGTTCTGCCCAGCATGTGTGTGCTCCACATTTGAACCATGCGTGGTGTTGCCAAACTTTTACACTGTGGTGATTCCGGGGCATGTGCATTGTATCTTTCTGGCTCTAATTCGTGTTTCCCTGATGACAAACAAGGCGAGTCCCCTCTGGATGTCTAGCGACCACAGGACTGTCCTCTTTGGTGGAGTTGCTTTCTCAAGGGTTTGCCCATCATTCTGTGTGTTGTTTATCCTTTTCTTACTGATTTGTGGGCATTCTCTACAAGCACATCCTTGTTGAACATCTCCTAAGAATGTTCTGTCTCTGTTACTCCGTGCCTGCCTGCTCCTCTCCCGTCAGTTCCTTTGTCTGAGAGGAAGCAGCCACAGTCTCCCGTGGTCCTGGGCAGCTCTGCATGGTTGACATGGGGGAGAGGGCCGTGGAGGAAAGTAAGGCTCTCTCCTTGGAGCCCCCAGAAACAGCTGCAGGGTTTGAAGTGGCGCAGGCAAGACACGGCTAAGTCGGATTTAGAGGCGATGGCCGGGCTGCAGGTGGACTGCAGGGTAAGCAGCCAGACTAGGCCTCTGGGCCTCTGGCCACATCAACTCTGAAGGTCCTGCTTGACCCACTGGCTCTCCTCGCCAGGGTCCCCCCCGGTCCCCGACTATTGTTGTCTCCACTCTTCCTCCACCCCAGGGGGGCTCTGCCTGGTCATTCCCTCTCCCACCCTGCTGTCTCCTAAGAAGCCAGTTCTCTCCTCCAGCCTAGTATTCTGGGCTCATCCATCACCTCCTCTCTCTAAGTCACTTTGCTGCTATTTATTGTTTTCACCAACCCAGCAGCTGCCCGCCCTGAAGGAAATGGCCCCAGCGATGAGCTCTCCTCCTTCAGGTGACACCTGCCTGGTCAGGGATACCTGCCCCACACACCATGAAGTTACCCACAGACATTCTCCCAGGGCTCAGGCTGAGCAAGGCCACTGGCGCGAGCCCTGTGGGAGCTGCCGGCCAGTTGTTAGAGGCTGAGACTTTGTACAGCTGGCCCATAAGCCTGCAATGCCCAGCACATCCTCAGGGAGGGAGCATGCCCTTGGCCCCAGTGCTTCCCTGCCTGCAGAGGAGACCCTCACAGCCAGCTGTATAGGAGGGGCCACCTCTGTTCAGCCAAGGGACCCATCACAGCAACAGGTGACCAGATCGCTTGCAGTTATCTACACTAATAAAAGAGAAACATGCAAATTGACCATCACTCTGCTACACCCACCAGCCAATCAGGAGTGAGTATGTAAATTAACTTAACAAAGATGGCGGCGGACATAGAGCTATAGCGAGCAGGAGGCTTGGGTTGCCCCTGGTGATGGAGGAAGTCAAGTTTCCTGCCTGCCCTGGCTGGCCCTCTCCTCTGCTCAAGGCTATAAAGTTTCAATTATAGAAGATAAATAAATCCCAGATACCTGCTTCCAGCCGTCCCTGGCCTCTGCTCAAGGAGGCACTGAAAAAAAGAAAAAGAAAAAAAGGAGGGGCTGGGAGCCTGGATCACCAGGGGACGTGGCCAGCCTTAAAACAGCCTTCAGCTCCTCAACCAGGCTGGCCACACCCCCATGGCTCTATCCCTGTAAACAGGCAGTTGAACATCCCTCAAGGGGTCCCATATTGGAGAGGTGCAGGCTGGGCTGAGGGACACCCCTGCCCCCATGCATGAATTTCGTACACCAGGCCTCTAGTTAAAAATAATTCCACATCCATCCACATCTGTTCTCACCTCCAGCATCTTCCCATGGGGGGTGAGCTCCAGGCTGGGGCTCTGAGAAGAAAGGGAAGATTTTCTGGTCTCTGAGCACTTCACCATCCTCCCTCCTGCCTGTGCACCACCCCCTCCCCCACCCACCACACACACACATTCTGGAATGCTCCATTCCTTCCAAACATAGTCTTTTTTTTTTCCACTGATGTTCTTTAAAGTATGGTCTTGCATTAGGAATTAGAATTGTCCAGCAGTCACATGGGTAATGAGAACCAGCTGAGGGTCTGTTTTGGAAAAACAAAAGACCCCAAGGAAAGGCTCTCCCAAACTCAAAACCAAAAGAATGGTTCTGCCCCATAAGCCAGAGACCCATGGGTATGCTGGTGGCCTGTTTGCTTTTACATGGAGGAGCGTTTTATTTATTTTTTTAGATTTTTTTTTAAAGATTTTCATTGATTTCAGAGAGGAAGGTAGAGGGAGAGAGAGATAGAAACATCAATGATGAGAAAGAATCATCGATCACCCCCTACTGGGGATTGAGCCCGCAATCCAGGCATGTGCCCTTGACCAGAATTGAACCCAGGACCCTTCAGTCTGCAGGCCGATGCTCTATCCACTGAGCCAAACTGGCTAAGACTTGAGCGTTTTAGAAGAACAACTCTCTTGTGGGTGGATTTGCAAGTTTAATGAGTGGGGGCAAATGTGGCATTATCTAAATCTCTAAAAGTGTTGTCTTCTCTGCCAAAGCTGAGGAACCCCTTTTCTGTTTGTCTATTGCTGCACAAAATGACTCCAAATATCACGGCTTAAAACAGCAGTTTATCATTATTATGGATCAGATTCTGTGAACGGATGGGAAAGGCACAGGAGGGACACACATCTGGGACCTGATGCAAATGATGGGGGCTGCCAAGCCTCTCTCTCTTGCTCTGTCCACGTGGCTCTCCATGTGATGGCTTGAGCTTCCTCACAGCACGGCAGCCTCAGGGCATGCTCCACAAAAAGTGATGTAGAAGCTGGCAGTTCCCTTAAAGGTCAAGCCTATAGCTAACAGCATGTCTTTCTCACACCCAGTTGGTCAAATCAGGCTCAGGCCAGCCCAAATTTAAGAGGAGGCAACATGGACTTTACCTTTTAATGAGAAGAACATCAAATAATTTGTAGCCATTTTTAATGCCCTGAATCTCACAGTACTTGTGAACTTGAAGGACAGAAATTACAGATGACAAGAACCAAACCAAAAATAAGTAGAATGCTCAGGGTGGCCACAAAGAAATGAAAACTAGAAAATGCAGTGTTCTTCATGGTTCTCCCAGGGGAATAACAGCCATTCATCTACACATTAATCTAATCATCACTTATTCATTCAATAAAGGGAAGACCTACTATGTGCAAAGCACTGTTCCAGGTGCTGGAGATACAGCAATAACAAGGCCCTGCTATCATGGAACTTAGAAACAATTGTCAGGAGGGAAGACATTAAACATACAATCACAAAAATATTATCAAAAGGCAACATCATGGGATCATAAAACCATGGGTGGGGGTTTGGCCCAAGCAGAGAGTCAGGGGAGGTTCCTTTGAAGAAAGGTAATTTAAAATAGACATAAAAGACAAGTTGGCATCCAGAGGGGAGGAGCGAGAGAGAAGGCATTCCTGGCAGAGGGAACAACTTATACAAAGGCTCCAAAGCAGGAAGAGAGAGAAGACCAGGGTGGCTGGATCTCAGAGTGCAAAAGGGGAACCATGTGGGCTGGGCATGTCGGCCCAATCGTGCAGGTGGTAAGGACTTTGCCCCATCACAAGGAGAATGGCAAGCTCTTAGAAGCTTAAAGGAGCTTTCTAAGCTCATCCTGGAGGCTCAAGAGGTAGCCAGGAGACTGGGAGGAATTGGCTGCCAGTGTCCAGGTGAGAGGAGATTGGCTTGCTCCAGGCAGGTGGGATGGAAATGGAGCACATTCGGGAGGTAGAACTGACGGCCCTTGGATGATGGCATGCAGCCTTGTCATGGGAGGTTCAGAGGAATATCCAGGAATAAGTAGACAAATAATGACGGGTTGACATCAGAGACAAGAGAGGGGCTTCAAGGTGGACTCTTAGGTTTGGGGTTTGAGCTTAGAGGGGTTTGGATCTGTGGGTGGGACATCTTGGCGGCAGGTAAAGGGGAGCAGGGGAGCTCAGTCTCAGGCCCGGTGGAGCTCTCTCAGGGGCTGGGTTCATGGGTGCAGTTTTCTGGCATCAGCTCTGGGACAAACCAGTCCCTCTGCTGAGCCAGGCACCTGGCCAGAGCTGCTTCCCTTGGAAGTGGGCTCTGTCCTAGGAGACCCAACAGGGGAGGAGGTAGGGGAGGCTGCAGCCCACCCCAAAGGCTAGACCTGTGTTTTGCCGTCTCCTGGAGCAGCTGAGACTTCAGCCCCCATCTCTGACGGTACAGTCTCAACAGGACGCCGTCCAGCCTGGGCCTCCAGTCTTAATGACACCCAAGGCTGTTTACAGGGTAATTGTCAGGTTAATTGATGGTGGGAAGCCACACTGCTTCCCAGATGCCTGGGGTCTGGCTTCACTCCATGACCAGGAAATATGCTTTCTGTGGTTCTTCTAGAAGGACAAGAAGCATGGTAATAAACAAACAGAAACACACACAAAACAAAACAACTCCAATTCATTGTTTGAATCAGTGTTCTAAACATAAGAAATGTTTTTGCAGGCCACACATTATCCTCCTTCCCCCCCCCCCCCCCCCGCTTCCTCCCTTTCTCCCTCCGTCCCCTCTGTCTTCCTCTCTTCCTCACTTCCTGCCTATTGAATCTACCCTCTAAATCTCTATCTATAATGGTTCTGGAACCTTAGTCTTATCACTACTGTCCTCTTTCTCCAGACATAGCAACAATGGTTGGTGGGCCCAGTGTTCTCCTCTGAGAAGTGGGAGGACAGCAGTACTCACCTCACAGGTTTGCTGTGAAAATGAAGTGAATGTGAATGTTAGCCCTGGTTCCTGGTGTGTGCACGTCCTCCATACATGCAGTGACATCGTCTAAGGCGACCCAGACACAGGCCCTGTCTTCTGGTCCTGCGTGGGAATGAACACAGCTGACTTGGGTCTGAATTTGACGCCTTCACATCCAAGAGGTCTGCAGGGGCACAGGGGCTCAGGAGCCCATGGAAGAGATGAGCCCCAAGGCGCTGTTCCGGGCTTGGCGTGTGTGACCCGTCTCGCCTTCACCTTTGCAGAGGGGTGCCTGCTCACCTCCTATTACAGTAGCTTGTACAGGGTTAGGTGTGAGGAAACCATGCTGGTCGTGGGTGGAATGCAGGCTGGGGTCTGCCCAGCCTGCTCTGCACTTGTCCTGCTGTGTAGGCACCAGCAATTAAGCAACGAAGACCCTCTGTGTGGGCAGCATCCAGCCTGGAGCCCAGCGTGGGACACGGGGCAGCAAAGGGGGACTCTTCCCAACGCCTTCGTGGGGCCCTCCAGAGCTTCCCACAGTGGCTGCCCCTCTCTGCCCTGCCCCCCTGTCCCCAGCTTCTCTTTCCCAGGGCTCAGCTGCTCTGTGCCGCTGTGATGCAGGGGTCTCCTGAATGGGGCGCTAGCTCCTGCAAGGGGACTGTGTCTTTGTCACCTTGGGTCCCATCGCTGGCATCACGTGGGGCCCCAAGGCTGGTGAATAATGGTGACAGAGAAGGAAGGCCCATTGCCACCTGGGAAAGGTGGCGGACTCCTGCGTGACTGGCTGGTTGGCCTGGGGACTCCGGGCCAATATGTGTCACGGGTAGACCTTGAGCCTTGCCTGCCTAACGAAGTTGAGTATTCAATAAATAAAATCAAGGGGTAGGAGGGAAGACAAGGAAATTGTAAAATCAATAGGCAACTGACATGAAAATGTACTATCCTCTCAGGCATGTTGAAAAGCAGAGTCTGGGTCTGGGAACTTCAGCATTTCTAAGTGCTGGAGCCATCCTGGCGGGAGAAGGGGTCCACGCCACGTTAGGTCATCGGGCAGTTGCTGCCTTTGAAGCACGGATGGTCATCCTTCCTGACACCTGCATGGAGGGACTGTCTCGGGCCACTTCCAGAAGCCACATTCAGGACACAGTTCCCTGCCGGCACCCAAAAGCTGACTTGGAGTTGCTTTGGCTTCTACAAGTCAGTGAGATGTCGCTGTTGATTTCAAGGGAGATGTTTCCCAAAGGGAAGACACAATCCCAGGGCCGGTCAGGTGGGGTGTGCGGATCCCAAGTCCCTGGTGGATTTCCACGCCTGAGGCATTCTGGGAGCAACTGGTTTGGGGATTAGCATCTGGTGGGGGGCCGGGATGGAGTGGGGAGGGGGGCATTAACCGGTTTGCTCTCAGGACTGATGCACTGGGAATGACCGAGATGCCTGAGGATTCCCAACCTGTCTTTCCAGATGTGTGTAGGCGTAGTTATCAAATCTCATTCCTCGTTCAATTGAAGGCTCACCTGTCATTGGTTTTGTGGAGTGTCCACTCTGTCGAATCACAAAAAATACCAAGGAGAACAAAGGTAGGGAACCCCCATACACTCAGCTTCCTGTCCACATTGTGGCCTTGGTCGTATTTTGTCTGGATTCCCTCTTCCCCACCCAAATCCCCTGTTTTAAAGACTGCCCCAAGGATGCTCCTCCATGAAGACAGCTTAGGTTACCCATGTCGATCAGGATGCTTTCTGTTGCAAGGGACCAAAGAACAACTCAACTTAGCTTAAACAAAATAGGACAATTCAGTGGCACACACAACGGAAGGGTCAGGGGAGACCTTCAGGTGCGGGTCAGTCTAGGATTTCTTGGATGCATTTGGGCATGATCTTTTCCTGGGCTTTCCATTGACCCACTCCACAGGCACACATGGGAACAGGGCACACAGCACAGGCACACATGGGAACAGGGCACACAGCACAGGCACACATGGGAACAGGACATATTGGACAAACAGTGGGTCTTACATCCTGGGCTCTAAGCACGAGAGAACTTTTGTCTCTCAGTTTCCAGGTATGACATCTCCGGAAATGACTTGGGTTGGGTCTGGCTTGGGCCTAGAGTTGGAGGGTCTGCTTGGTACATTGCCCCGCACCTCAATGAAATAGAGAAGGGTGGTTCCCTGAAAGAAGTGAGGGAGGATACTGCAAAAAAGAAATAAGAGAATGGGGAGAATGCTGGGGTACCGCTGCCCCACACCCAGACCCCCATTACCAGAGCCAATCACTCCCTCTGCATAGGACTCCTGGCTGGCGGGGGAGGGGGCTCTGTTACAGCATTATCTGAGGGCTTGCTTTGCCTCCCCACTGCACCCAGAGCTCCCTGAAGCCTGGGCAGTCTTGTGCGCATGCCCAGCGCCCAAGGCAGGACTGGCACAGGGGGCCCTCGGCAGCCTTTGGGGGGACAGCCTGGGGGTGAGAAATACCCCCCTTTCCTGAGATTTTTGGGCTGCTGCCACAGACCCAGAATGAGAGGCTGTGGCGGTCTGGGAAGTGGGCAAACCAGGCAGCGCTCCGTGTCCCCAGGTTCAGGAGCCTCTCAGGAGCTCCCGGTCTGCCCAGTATATATATTCCCTTTTCATCCCAGAGTCTTAATGACGAGGGCTCTCTTTTGACCAGACTTGAGTCAGGCTCCCGTGAGCCCTCTGCTTGAGTAGGTTTTAGTACCTTCAGGAGCCCGAGAAAGAAGTGCTTACTCCGCGCGCTGAGCTGCTGTCCAGTCCTTTGGAGAAGAATGTAGTAGCTGACCCTGCCGGAAAGATGCTCTCTTTTTCTCTGCTGCTAAATTTGCAACTCCAACATGTGGGTGCGCCGATGATGTTGGGAGGGCCAGCCTTCAGCACAAGAGACGTGGTGGGTGGAGCTGTCCTTCTCAGCCAGGCAGAGGCCCACCAGGGTGCTTATGGCTCTCAGAGGAGGGCCCTGCAGCATTTCATTGTCTGATGGACGCCTGGTCCCTGCCAGCGGAGTCTGCCAACACAAAGACATGAACTCACTTGAGCAGACGTGTGTCAACAGTGCTGTGATCAGAAAGCACCGACATCCTGTTGGGCTCACACCCAAAGGGAACCTGGACCCAGGGCAGGGCCACCTTGTCCACGCAGCCAGCTACTTACAACGAGGCGAGGATACCGGACCTTCCAGCGTGTCCAGAAGTTTGGCCAACAGGAGAAGGGTCCAACTCAGGGCCAGGCGGCCAAGGGGAGAGGCAGGAGGTGCCCGGGAGACCTCAGTCCTGGCCCAACTTCAGTCCTAGCTTGCAAAACCCAATGACACATCCCTCCCCAGCAACGTGCATCAGTCTGTGTCACAGGGCTCCTGATGGATGGACTCCTAAGCCTTTTAGTTCTGCCGATCAAATCCCCACCTGAAACATGTTAGCCGAGCCAGATGGGCTCCTTTTTCAGGGTTCGCCAGTCTGGAGGTATCTCCGGGCTGTGATTACGCAAAGAAGAAATGCATGGCTGTCTGCAGTGGTCAGCAGTCCTGGGCCTCCCTCCTGAAGAGGAGTCAAGTGGCAGCCGTTCCCCAGGACCCCCAACCATCATTGCAGGTGGCAGACGCAGCAGTCTCCAGGGGAGAGGGTCCTGTGATTCTTTATCTTAACTATAATCAAGGCGGTGGCTGTTTTTAACCAGGCCTATCTGCAGGGCTGTTTACTAGTCATGGGTCTGCATCTACCCTATAGCCACAAACCAGGTGTGACTGTGCAGCAGCTCTGGCAGAATTTGATCTACAGAACGCCAAACGAACAATCACACCTGACAGCAATTTCACCAGTAAAACCAGGGAAATATTTCCCGCCGGTGGGAGGTGGCATGCACAGGCCCTCCCCACAGAGGGAGGACGGAGCGGAGGTTTGTCCCTGCTGGCTCAGAGGCTGTGAGGAGGAGATTCGTTACGAATTAAAGAATTAAATGTGCAGACACCATCAGCCTTCCATTCAGCATCCAGGCAGTTCTCTGGGGGAGGGGCTGGTTTAAACATCTGCCCCAGAAGCCATGGGAAGCCTGTGAGAAACTTTGCTTCCTTGCAAGTGGCTGTGGGCAAAATGGGGTTCCTGGGTCCTGGGGATAAACCTCCTTGTGCCCCAAAAACTCATTCTTGTTGTTCCTCTGCTGAAGAGCCAGGTATGAGAGGGAGTCCCGCTGGCCTGGCCATGCCCACCTCTTGCCCAGGAGAGCACAGGACCTCTTCTCCCAGCTCCATCAGGCCACACCCACCAGGACTGCCTCGGTCTTGGATGTCACCTGGGTGCTTCCCCTCCCGCGCCTGGTTCCCCGGCTTCTCCTGCATGAAACTTCCAGTAAACCCTCTCTCACTTAAGCCAGAGTGGGTCTCTGTGGCTTGCAACCCAAGAACCACAATTGGTATAATCATGAGCCTCGTTTCCCTCATCTGCAAAATGGGTGTAATAACTTACTGTTACTGGTATTGACTAGGTCCTTGTTGCAAGGATCGGAGAGTCTCACACATTTTGGTCTTAAGACTCCTTTACCCTCTTAAAAATGATTGGGGACCCCAAAGAGCTTTACGAAGGTTGCATCTGGCAGTACTTACTGTTAGAAACTAAAACTCAAATACCTTGCAACACGAGGATCACAGCACACATCCTGTCAGCTGGCAGAGAGGGACGCAGCACACACTGTGTTGCTGCTGAACTCCACTGCGCACTCCTGAGAAATGAGGGTGAAAAGGGTAAGTGATGGCTTCAGATTATTAGGACAACAGTTCTGACCTTGTGATGCCTCTTAAAAGGTCTTGGGAACCCCGAGGAGTTCCAGGACCACAGGCGTGGAGAATCGCTGTCTCAACCCACAGCCACGTGTCTCTGCTCTCCACTGTGGTCACTGCGCACCTTCCGAAGTGCACAGTGGACTGAGAGGGGCACTTTCCACCCAGGGCATCTCAAACTGTCGCTTGTCCCAGAACCTTCTGAAGAGTGGGGGAGCATGGATTCCGGGGTCCCACCACCAGGGATTCTGACTTAGTTGGTCGATGAGGGGGGTGGGTCCCAAGAGTCAGCATGGACCACACTTTGAGCAGCACTGTCCTGACCCAGAAATCCACTCCACACACAGGCAAAAGCGGAGTTCTCAAAAGTTTTAAAATCAAATGCCATCTGAGTCTGAGCTTCCTTCGCCCTTGCAGGGCCTGGTCAATCCCCTAGAGACACGAGGTGGCTTCATGGTAAGGACAGTTCTCCACTGGAGTTGGGTTGTAAGCTAGGTGGAGGGGGACCTCTCTGGCTGCTAGGGGTACATAGAGGGAGAGAGGTGAGCGGATGAGGAGCTCAGTGTGAGAAACATGCCCCTGAGTCATCTTCATAGAAAAGGAACAGCATGTGACCAGGCAGTTACTGAATTCCCCAGAGCAAACAGGATGTGGGGGTGGGGATAGGGTGTGAGAGCTGGGCACATGGCTGATAGCACATTTCCCAGGAAGAGTCCCCTAAACAAAGGGAGGTGGAAGCAGCAGCGAGAAAGGTCTCAGCCCAGTATTTTAAATGGCCCACTGGGAGACAGCAAGACCTAGGCAACGTATGAGGAAATAGGGGACCTCATAGGACTCAGCCAATGAGGAATTGGAGGAGGGACTACATGAATAGGCTGTGTTCCCTGCCCCACATGTGTTCCCTTACAATGGACACCTGCTCTCGAGTGTTATTAGAAGTCTCAGGTTCGCTTCTGTTTCCCAGTCCGTCATTTGACATTTGGACAGGTGAGCCATTTCTCACAGCTAGGAGGCTCACGGTGGCCCAGGCAGGAACAGTGGGAAGGAGGCCAGGTAAGTGGGCCCCAGGGGCATATTCTGGAGACACCTATGAGGGAGAGTCAGCAGGGCTTGGTGACTCTCTGAGTGTAGTGGTCCCCCGGAGCAGCTGGCGCCGCGTCTTTTTCTGCTGGATGGGAGCTCTAGAAAGACAAGGACGGAGTGTTCCGGATTCCTCCTCCCAACGCAGTGAGAGCAGACACGCTATGGGTGGGACGTCTGGGGAGAAGACTGAGAAGGTAACTCTGCATTCACCTCCTGCACCCAGCCCCACCTCAAGGAAGGTTCCATCTGCCTAGGTGCCCCAGAGTCTGCTGTGTCCCCCACAAGTAGAAGAGAAGTCCCAGGAATGCTCCTGGGCAGCCAGGGGCAGGAGTCCTGAGCCCGACTGCACATGAGGTACATGTGCTTGAGGCCATCCGCAATCAGGATGGAGACCAGAGCTCATGCCATATGGGGATGTGGTTGTGGAAAAATATTTATAAAACGGCTTTTCCAAATGCTTCATCTATAGCAGGCTCCTCTTGCATTAATCTGTTTGGCTTGGCTTTCATTGTGAGGAGACCCTTTCATCCTGTGGGCCTCCTGGAGCAGAGGAAATGGGTGCTGCTGAGAGATTCATGTGTTTGTAACTCAACTCTAAAGGCAGGTCTTGGGGGTGGGGTACACGCTGGGGTGGCGGGAAGGGCAGAGGGGGAGCTTCGAGGCGGGGAAGGGGAGGGACGAAGTTCCTTCCACCTGCTCTGTGGCTCCCGTGGGTCACCCACAGTTTAATTTTCATCTCATGGATACTGAGTGCTCATTTTCATACTGGTATAATAAACGGATGGCTGTGCTGTTATGGTGATCAGCATTGAGGACTGGGGCCCCACACCAATTCTTAACTGTGGTATTTCCCTGATTTTTGCCAAAGAGGAAAGAGTGGGTGTGCGCGACATCACAGATGTCTCCTCTCTCCCCCACCCACCCTGCTAATGTGCTCGTGACACCCTGTTCCTCTCCTCTGTGGCATTGACCAGAATTACAATTTTACACCTTTTTGCATTATTATTTCATTAACGAATGCCTCCTCCTCTAACGTAACCCAGCATTCACACAGCACTCTCCTTGTGCAGACTCTCTGCTAAGCACTTCATATATGTACTCATTCTCTTCAGAAAAACCCTCTGAAATAGATTGTTATCACTCCCATTGAACAGAGGCAGAAACCGAAGCACAGATGTGAAACAATTTGTCCAAGGTCACTCACTAGAAAGGGGAGGAGCTGAAATTTGAGTCCAGGCATTCTGTCTATGTGTCTCTCCATCTACCTATCTACCCACCCACCCATCTACCCATCCATCCACACATCTATCTATCCACCCATCCATTCATCTATCCATCCATCCATTTATCCATCCATTCATCTATCTATCCATCCACCCACTCATCCATCCATCTACACATCCATGCATCCAACAATCCATCCATCCATCCACCATCAGCTCCATAAGGACAGAAATGGAGTTGTTTTGCTCAGAGCTCTAACCCCAGGGTCTGTCTAGCACATTTGTAAATATCTGTGGGATTACAGGATGTGTCCTGACCTGTGCTCTTCTTGGAACTAGTGCAGACAAAGAGAAGAGAGCCATGGCTGCCTTCACTTTCTAGCTCTGGCCAAGGGGCCTTCCCCTCGATGTCTGCCTGACATCAGTGTCAGTGTCCAATGGCTCTGCCTCTGATAGCCTTGAGGGACTGGTTCCCAAGTGGTGACAGAAAGAATGTCCCCTTAACTCTGTGTCCCTGGGTCCCACCAGCAGGAAGAGAGGCTCCTCCATTCCCTCCAGTCACAAACCATGGTTCCCATGCACAGATTGAGACACCCAGCAAGGTGTCCAAGCCCTGTCAGGGCGACAGTTAGGTGACTGCACACCCCAGTCTGCATGGATAATTACAAACTAGGAGCATTTCTTGGCTCCTTTAAGCACTTTCATCCAGACCAGATGGACACCTGCCCAAGGTTTCCCCTGAAAGATTCTAGTCCAGCCTTTCAACGAATCTGAAGGAAGAGCTAGGACTGGAGAGCCAGATGGATCCAGCTTTGATCCTGTTTCAAGTCCTATGACCCTGATGCAGCTACAGAAGCTCCCCAAGCTTCATTTTGTTCATCTGTAAAATGGGATGCCTGTGGCAGCTACTTCTTGGAGTTGTTACAGGTGCACAATACTGCAAACTCCGTACTGGGCACAGCACCTGGCCCATGGGGAGTATTCTGCAAATGTTAGCTGTGTTTATTATTAATGAGAACCCTCCGGCCTCAAGCTGCTATTTTCCAACCTGTTCCCTTTAGGAGCATCTCTTTCAGCCCCAGCTGAGACGGAAATGAGGAAACAAGCCTGACATCCACTCTACACATCACCCTTCAGGAGGAGAGACCTCATCGAAATGTAATTTCCCCCCATTAATCATCCACCCAGACTGCTCGCCATTCTCCAGTTCTCTTAAGCAAATAACAACCCCCCAAAAGATCTTTTCTTCCAACTTGAAGTGCAGATTTGTTTAATAAAAGCAAGGCATTGAAGCAGTTATCTCCTCTCATTTGGTTTTCCCTTTCACAATTCAGCAAGGCCCTGGCCCTCTCTCTCCCTCTCACTCCTTTCTCCAAGGCCACAGACACACCGGGACAGTGTCACTGCAGGCCATGACAGGGTGCAGCTCTGCACAGCCACCCACCACTGGGCTGCCCCCTCCAGCAAACTTTCCATGGGTGCTGCCTCCCTAACTCCAGCTTCCCTGGCCCCTTTTTCTCATTTTCCCAGTCATGTGGCTAGATTCACAGAGGAATGGAGCATAGTGGAAAGTGTGGCTTCAGAATCTCAGACCAGAGTTCAAATCCTGCCTCAGCCATGTGGTTGGAGCCAGTCACTGCCGCTCTCTGGGTCTAATTTAAATGGTAGAGTGGACATAACAAAACCACCAGCCCAGCCTTTTTGAATGTCAAGGGCAATCATTGTTGAATGAATCAATTCAAGGAGTATTTACTGAATGCTTCCTGTGAGTTTGAGCTAGGGCCCAGGACCAGCAGCGAATAGGACCCAACCTGAGGCCCCTTGGTCTTACAGCCTGCGCTGGCCACAGAGAGGTGTTCTCAAAACGGAGATTGCAGAGTGTGGGGGTTCCCAAAACCAACCTCACCTTGATACCGATTGCAAGTTCGGGGTTCCCAAGAGCACGCCCAGTTTTGATAATAAACTAGAAGAGACTCAGAGCTCACTGAAAGCTGTTTTACTGTTACAGTTACAGGCTACGGATTAAAATCAACCTGGAAAAGAAACATAGGAGATGGAGCCCAGGAAAGTTCCAAGAGCAAAGCCTCATTTCTCCACTCACCGTGGAATCGTGGACAGCACTCACCTTTCCTGGCAATGACTTGTCACAGCACACCCAGGACACCCACCGGGGATACCCCCTGAGCCTCCGTGTCCAGGGTTTTATGGACTTGCTCACGCAGACATAGTTGCCTGCCTGCGTGGCTGCCCTTTGTCTCCTGCCCCTCTAGGGGTCAAGCTGATATAACGTAGCCCAAGGTGCCCACCCTAAATCATTTTGTCAGCATAGACTGTCTGGCATGGCCCAAGACGCTCCGCTAAACAAAGACACTTGATCAGGCAGGACAAAGGCAAGGGCCCAGGGCACAGAAAGACCTCTCTTTGGGCAAGGTTTAAACCTTTACTGCCCAGGAATTTAGTTGCCAAATCTCTCAAGATATAAACAGCAATCGGGGCTAAGTGGATGGGGACAGGGAATGGCATTCCTGGCCAGACAGCTGCATGTGGAGGGCCGAGAGGTCTAACAATGGGAGAGGGTCAGAGATTCAAGGACAAGAGGGAGGCCCATGTGGCCAGAGTGGAAATTCCATGAGAGAGTGAGCGAGGAGAGTCGAGGCTGGGGTGGTTTGCAGAGTCAGAGGGGCAGGGCTCATGGGCCAAGGTGAGAGGGACTTTATCCTGGAGGTAGTGGGCAGTCGTGAGGGCTTAATACACGTGTGGCATACTAAAGCTGTTAGGTGCTCCAAAGGTTACAGGGTGAGAGAGGAAGAGGAAGGCTTGTGGGAGGGCAGCTGTGGTCAATGCCGCCCAGGTCTCCTTCCCAGCCCTCTACACCCTCCAGCCAAGGGGAGATGACTGCTAATGAAGGGAGTGCTGGGCCAGCTCCTCCTGACTTGTGAGAGCTGATTATTAAATATTCAGGAATTTTGCGAGCTAGCTGTTACATTGGTGGCTTTGCAATTGGCCATTGACAGAGTATTTACACCACAGAAATGGGCAAAAGCTATAGTTCAGGACTCTCCTCCTCATGACCCTGGAGAGCTGGTTTCCCAGCACACTGCTGCTTTCTATGAACACCGCCCCCTTCTCTGGAAAAGTGTTCTTGACAAGGGGAAGCCTCACTATCTCCCTCCAAGGGCATCTCACAGCCCATGACTGGCTGACAAGGGGATATGAGGGCTTTACCTCACAGCAGAGATGTATTTAACTCTGTGGCAGAATTCACATCCAGGGCTCCCCCTCCCACCCCCAGATGCCTGAGGTTAGACTCTGGGTGAGATCACATCCTTTCCCAGCTCCTTCCCTGCTCTGGCTGCCTTCCCAGGGCACAATACATGCTCAGGGTACATATGAATAGTTGCCCCTAAAAGGACCAGGATGTCACAGCCCTCTCTCCCCAGGTGAGAATATCCACCTCAGGCTCTGCTCCCAGGGAGCCCATTTGAAAGTTCACCTCCCATGGCATCCTCATCAGCGCACCTTGAGCTCACTCCAGCCACAAGTGGGAACAGTAGGAGCAAGAAGGCATATCTGCCAGGGAGGGGGAACCCTAGGAACTGCCAAAGACAGCAGACACAGAGGACAGCTCTCTCTCACATTCTAGACCAGTGATTTTCAACTGGCGTGCCACAAGAATGCTTAACACATGCGATACCTGACTACTCAGTCAGGCACACTGACCTCCTTCCCCTTATATTGTCAAATAAAAAGATGACAACAGCCAACAGAACAACAGCTGTTGGAGTGAATGCTCTGTCTTGAACCATAAATATATAGGTCATATGATAGACTTGCATTTTATTGGTCACATTGCATAATAAGGTTGCCTCTGATTGGTTAATTCTTGGTACCAGAATATATACAAGTATAGGGACCTGATTTTTTAAAATGTCACTTTGGAGCAAAAAGGGTAGGTAATTACTACTATTATTATTTTTTGTAAATCAATCAAAATTATACCTATTTTTTGCTCATCTAGGTGAAATAGTTAAATCAGAATTTGGTAGATAGGATAAGGGATGGAAGAAGGAGGAACTGTGGAGCTAGCTGAACCAAACAAAAAAATGTGTTTTGCAGAAAACAGGATGGATAGCAGAAAAACAGGATGTTTTGAAAGAACGATGCTTTTCTTGAAAGTGCAAAACAAAATGTTGCAAAAAGGCCAGGAACCAATCAGAGAGCAGCAGTGATAGACAAAGAGCAGGCCTTTAGCAGCTATAAGGGGAAGAGCAGATGCTTTGGGAGCAACCCATTTGAATCTCCCTCCTGAGCAGGGAGCCTGTGTTAGTTTGCAATGAATTCCTGGCTTGTTTGAACTCTTCTGGTCTGTGGCTTCATTCTTCCATTCAGTGAGAGGTGACCCCGAGAAGAATTCCTGCTCACCGGTTCCAGTATCATCTTTGGGGGCTTGTCCAGGATTGCCCAGGGGTTTCTCTTTCAAGTCTCCTCTGGCAGCATAATTCTGTAGGATGACTTGCTCACAGCCACGGAGTGTATCGCCTTCTCCTTCCGGAAAGAATGAGGCTGGATTCAGAGCAGGACAGGTCCTTATCTGGACAGCGGGCCCTCCAGCAGGAGGGTCTGATGCCTAAGGAGGTGGCTGCTTGAGAGCCATGGGCCGCCTTTGGTGTTTAGAAGGGAGGCTGCATTATGTGCAGGGTTCCATTCAGTGAGACACGACCCCAGGAAGAATTCCTGCTCTCCGGTTCCGGTATCATCATTGGGGGCTTGTCCCCACGGATTTGTTTTTCCTTTCCTCCTCTTTCTGGTCCTGGGTATAGAATACAGAGCTGGCAACTTTCCGGAGGTACTCTAAGGTGCTTTCGGGACCTGTGTAGCCCATTTTTGCAGCTTCCTCCTGATGTCTGGGGACCGACTGAGTAATAAATTTATCCTTCAGAGCTGTCCTCTGAGATCTATATACTGTTAGATTTTGGCCTAGTGTTAGTTTGGCAGCTTCAAGTATCAAAAGGGCAATAGCAGCTACCACCCTTGGTCAGGAAGGCCAGCCTTTGGCCACAGCATCAGTCCCTTTACTAAAGTATCCCGCTGGCTGTTGAGAGGGTCCCTTTGGTTGGGCCAGCACTCCCTGTGCCATTCCTCCTCTATCTATACATACAGGGTAAATACCTGTCTTATGGCATGCTGCATGCAGAGCCTTTAGGAGAGCGTCCTTTAGTTGTTTGAAAGCTCATTCAGCCTCAGGTTCCCAGATTTGGGTGGAGAGATCGTCCCTCTGGGCTCCTTTAACCAGTTGGTACAGGGGACGAGCTATTTCCCCACATCCGGGAATCCACAACCTACAGATCCAGTGATGCCCAGGAAACCCCTGGCTGTCTCAGGGCTAGGTGCAGAGGGAAACAAGGATGGGCTTTTCCTTCCCTCCTCCAGAGTTCTCCTGACCTTTGACAAATTCAGACCCAGGTACCGAACTTCCTTTTGACACAGTTGTGCCTTAGCCTTTGAGACTTTGTATCCTCTTACCGCCAGGACGTTCAGTAAGGCCCTTGTCCCTTCCTATGCTGTGTCTTCTGAAGGGCCTATAACATGATGTCATCCACATATTGGATGATGTTGACCTGGGCATGTTCAAATGGGCCGAGGTCCCGGGACAAAGCCTGCCAAGGGCTGTCCTGGAAGCCTTGGGGCAGGACTGTCCAGGCCAATTGAGTAACCTGGTCTCCAGGGCCTTCAAAGGCAAACAGAAATTGAGAGGCTGGGTGTAGGGGAATGCAGAAGAAAGCATCTTTGAGATCCAGTACTGTAAGCCATTCAGTATCCTCCGGGATCTGGGCTAACAGAGTATGAGGATTTGGAACCACTGGGCTTAAAGAAATGATAGCCTCGTTCACTAGTCTCAGATCCTGTACTAATCGCCAGTCCCCATTAGGTGTCTGTACCCCTCGGATAGGTGTATTGCAAGGGCAGTGGCAGGGTTTTAGTAAGCCCTATGCCTTCAAATGATCAATAATTACCCTCAGTCCCTTGTGGGCTTCGGGTCTAAGGGCTGCTGTCTCTGATGAGGATAAGGTGCAGACTTTTTAAGGTATGAGGACTGGGGTAGCAGTTAGAGCTCGTCCAATTTTGCTCTGAACAGCTCAGACCTCAGGGCTAACTTCATTCTCAATCAGTGGAGGGCACAAATACATGCTCAGGGTACATATGAATAGTTGCCCCTAAACGGACCAGGATATCACAGCCCAAAAGGGGTGTAGGGCTTTCTGGCATGATCAGGAAGGCATGGGAAAAGAACAACTCGCCCCAGCTGCACCCTAAAGGTTGGGAAAAATATCTCTCTATCGGTTTCCCAGACACTCCTATAATGGCCATGGCCTCCGCTGACAGTTTACCAGGACTGGAGATGAGTACCGGAAAGTGGCTCCAGTATCGAGGAGGAAGTTACCTTCCTTACCCTCGATGATCAGGAGTACGTGGGGTTCCTGCAAGGAGATGACAGTCCTGCAGGGAGCTGGGTGGGAAGGCCTGGGGGCCGTCAATCTTGTTGGACCATCTGGTTCATCGGCCCTGTCTCCTGGGACCTTCGTCCCTGGGGGCAGTCTGACCTCCAGTGGTCTCCCTCAGGATGAGACAGGGCGTAGGGTGCCACTTTCCTCGCCCCGTGGGGCAACTCCAGCACATATGTCCAGTTTGGCCACAGTTGTAACAAGTGAGCAGGGCTGAGCGGAGACCCTTATTGGCTTCTTGAGGAGCAGCCACTATAACCTTTTCCATTTTAGTGGCTTTGGCCTGGTCTCATTTGTTTTCCCTTTCCTCCTCTTCCTGGTCCTGGGTATAGAATACAGAGCTGGCAACTTTCAGGAGGTTCTCTAAGGTGCTTTTGGGACCTGTAGCCCATTTTTGCAGCTTCCTCCTCATATCTGGGACTGACTGAGTAATAAATTTATCCTTCAAAATCGGTTGTCCCTCCGATGTATCGGGGGCCATGTTAGTGTGCGTAACCAGCGCCTCCCCGAGTCTCTCCAGAGGCTGAAGGGTTCTTGTCTGCCCCTGTGGAACCGTGGCCAGCTTAGAGTGATTGACAGGTTTGGTTGAACTATGCCCAGGCCCTCGCTTATGCAAACCTGGCAATGTCTTATATTCCATATCTCTCGGTCAGCATCCCAGTGGGGTCCATTGGGGGAACTCTTCTCCCGTTAAACAATTTTTTCTTTGCTCCTCCAGATCAGGGTACCCATGGGCCACAGTAAGGTAGACCTGATCTCCAATTCCCTGGCTTTTTGCTATACATTTTGTTTTTCAGAGGGGGACAGAGTCTGTCCCAAGAGCATCATGAGATCCCTGTAGGACAATTTGAACATTTGGGTAGGACTCTGGAAGACTTCTATTTATTTATCAGCATCATCTGAGAATTTCCCCAAGTCCCTCTTGATCTCTCTTAGATCTTGCAAAGGGAAGGGACCTGGACCATGGAGATGCCTGTTCCATGAGGGGGCCGATGCCCCGTGGCCGGGTTGAATCTGGCTTTTGGGGAGGCCTCATTTTCTGAAAGGCCTCCTGTTGGGGGGTCTCACCAGAAGGCCAAGGGAAAGGAGGACATGAGGGCTCACAAGGAGAAGCGGGGACCTCTCCTGCTCTCCCCCTTTCCCTGCAGTCCCTGGGTGACCAGGGCAAGAAGTGAAGGGTCTACTTTGCAGTCTCTGCACACATTTGTTTATCTCTGAGGGCGAAGAAGGAACTTCTGACCATTTCCCTTCCCTCCTACAGAAGAGGTCTAGCTATAAAATGGCGTTATAATTGAGTCTCCCTCCTGGGTGCCAACTTTCCCCATCTGCCAATTTATATTGGGGTCACACCCAGGTGCAGAAGAAAATCAGGCTTTTCTTCTTTAAAGTCTGAGGGTCAAAGGAATCTCAGTGTTTTAAGATGCAGCCCAAAGGGTTGTCTACACCGCGTATGGAAGGTGCACTTCCCATCCGTAAAGAAAACACAGAAAGACGTGCAGCATCCGCTATGACCTTTCCCTTTGCCATCAGGGGTGCCCCTTTTAGTCCAAGAATGTGGAGAGACCACTTCCCTTCCCTAGTGTTCACAAGCAGTTCATGCCTCTGAGGTCTGTCGGACTAGTTGTGCTTATCAATGAGACCTCGGGACTCTGGGCCAGGAGCCAGGCGCCCTTCCTCTTCTCTTCGGGAAGCTGTTATACCTATGTTTGCTCAAACCTGTTAGTGTGTGCCCACTAACAGAACTGACCTACTGGACTGTGCACACTTACCAGAGTAGTCCTAATTGATTTAACCCGTGTCTGCTCCCTGCAATGCCCCAGTGGGGCATATTTTCGTAGGGCCCACATCCTTTCCTGTAGGATGAGAATTAAGATGTCTGCAAGCAAATGGTCTGAAGGAGTGAAATTCCATGTCTTGTCCCCCATCCCATCCCAGGATCAAAATAGTCCTTTGGACCCTAGACTTGTATCTGTCGGGGCCCTCCCTAAAGGAGGCTGCAAACAGTGGCCTTCTAGAAAAACGGGGCTCGATCAGAGCCACTGGGTAGGGAATGGCCCTCACTTTGAGATTATGTCCCCTATGCAAGGTCAAGACCTTTAGCACCATAGTGAATAGGCTAGTGTGGAAATATGCCCTCTCATGGGGGACAACAGAGTCAACTGTCCCTGGCAGGTGGAGAAGTGGCAGAGGGCTGCCTGCTTAGCTTGCCAGACAGGCTCGGGGTCCTGGGAGTCACATGTCAGGAGTGGGAGGTAAGAAATAGGTCCCATTGCCCACGGGCACCAGGGCACAGTGGGGAGGCAGCCTTAGAGCCGTCTGAGGAGTCCAGCCCCCTATGGTGTGAACAGGGACCAACAAGTGGAGACTGTGAAGGTTAATTTAATGGGGTCTGGCCTGAGGAGCCGGTGGTCCTCATTTGGGAAGCATGACTCAAACAAATGGGGGTTCCCATTTGAAGCCATGGGAGCGTCCATTCAAGGAGAGCAATGGAGATAGCAAGGGCAGCTAGCGAGTCTCTAACCAGATATCCTATTGGGGACACAGGCCGGGAGTGGGTCAAGTGTTGTGGGTCAAAGTGTGCTGCTTAAGGAGGGAGCTCCCAGGGGATATGATGCCTCTGGTCATCCCCGCCTTTACATGCCTCAGTTTCTCTCCCTGGCTATCTAAAACAGCCGTGAGGACCCCGAGTGCTGGGTGACCAGCCCTTGTGTGCACTCCCTGGATGGGTCAGAGTTTAATGTTGGTTGCATTCCCTATGAGGCCCCTGCACATCTTAGGGTTCAACCCCTGACACCTCTGCGAGGTCCTTAATCACATAATGACGTTGGAGAGACTCATCCAGAGGGAAGAATTCGCCTCTTTGATCTTCAGAGCTCAGGCAGGGCCCAAGTGCTCATGCAGTTGTTGGTTGGATTTTGTCTTGCTACTGGCTGGGCCTAATGCCTTCTACCCGGGTCCGACTACCAGTTTATCCTTGCATGGGAGTATTCTAGCGGCAGCCACCCTCATGGCTTTTAAGTGGCTCACCCATGCCCGCATCAAATGGCCCATAGTTTGACATCACTCTAAGACAAAGGAGTAGAAAGTGAAAGAAAAGGGAATTTCCGCTTCAGAACGGCAGCCAGAAGGATGCTGCTGACGGTGCCCAAGGACGCTCACAGGACTATATAGGGAAGAATCCCTGCCCACCAGTTCCAATATCATCTTTGGGGGCCCGCCCTGGATCCCACTTCATCAGCAATGAATATACTTTTTGGTATGCACAGAATTTTAGCAGTTAGTTTGTGTGTGCATGAGATGGAAAAGGCTGAAACTCGTTCTAGATCTTTCTTTTGATGACAAAGCTGCTCGCAACCCCAGCTCCTGAGCTTAGAAACGAAATGAGATCCAGTTTTGAAAAGCAAGCCTTCAGTTGTGGGGTGAGATCACTGTGGAACCCCAAGCCAGTCCCAAAGAATGCTTCCACCTCCCCCGCCTCTCAGGCGGCCCTGCGTGGAGGCCTGCCTGCTGCATGGGTCACCAGAGAGAGGAGAGTCATTTGTGCAGCCCTTAGCTCCAACAGCACCACATGCCGGTGGTCACTCTGATGCTCTGTTTGGATCTGTGTTAAAGATTCTTGAGAGCTCGGATGCCCAGGTTCCTGAGAAATTGGCCTCCACAGCACTGGCTCCTCAGAGCTCTCTAAGGGGTGCCTCAAGGTGACAGCAAAGGCCTCCCACAGATGCCATGTGGTCATGGGCAGACCCTTCCCCTCCCTAGGCCTCCATTTTCTCATGCAAACTTCCATCACCCGGAATCTCTGCCGCCACTTGGGCCCTATCTCTCTCCTGTGCTCTAAGGCAGTGACTGCCTTTTTTCTGCAAATCACCTCCCATTTTTAATAAACTATGATTAATATGAAAGGAGCCTTGGTCTCACCATCGTAAGTGGAAATTAGTGTTCCTTACCATTAATAGAAGTATAGACATGAATACCTTGAAATTATTATTTTTAAATAATAATTTCTGTGTTGTTTGGAATTATTGAGAAATAGTTATTTCTCAACTAATATGACCCATGTCCAATCAGATGCTGCAGCCTGGTAAGGCTTGGAGGCTGGGCCTCTCTCTGTTCACAGAGGAGATAAGCAATGTCAGGAGGTGTAAGAGACACTGCCAAGTGCCAGACCAGTTTCCCCTGGACCTCCCAGAGGGATGGGAGGGGGCCATTTTCACACCTTATAAATCAGTTGTTGGAAGGCCAGGGCTTGCTCCACCTAAAGCCACCTAACCCTCGACCAGGGGCCCTAAAGGGTGGAAAACACGTGTTTAGTTCCTCCCTAAAAATCTCTAATTTTGCATAATCATTCGGAGCTCCAGAATGCTTCTAGAGCCTCCTTCCAGCTAGCTCAGCACGTGGCTGTGTCGTGACCCCACCCAGACCACGGTCAGAATCCCTGGTGGGGGCCCCAGGACGTGCCCCTGTCACAAAGGTCCCATGATTACAGTGAGAGGAGCACAAGGTAGGAGGCAGGATGGGCGCTTGTCAGGAGGCTGACAGAGCAGGCCCTGCCTTGAACGGGAGGCCAGCATGTGAAGCTTAAAGAGCCAGCATCCCCGAGGTCAGACTTTCGGGGTCAGCTGCTGCCCACATGTGCGAATAGACGACTCTCTGGGGTGCAAGGTAGCACACCTGAGGCACTTTCCCCAACAGGCCCAGCAAACGCCTCTGTCTCCGGCCTCAGAGCAGCCTCGCCCCGCCATAAGCACGCATCAGAAGAGGCAATGCGGGCTGAATTTTATTGTTGTCCAGCGGCGAACATTTGCTGTGTCCCTGGGAAGGGCGAGGCCTGTGCCAGGCTGAGGCAAGGTTCTGGAATGGCTGAGGAAGAAAGTCTCCCAGCGAGGAGAGGAAGCCCAGGGCCTGGAGCAGGCTGGCGGCGTCCTTGTCTCTGTGTCTGTGTGCCACCAGCACACATCTCTGCTTGGGCATGTTTATGTGGCCCCACCCACCTAAGCCTGGACGTGGGCCTTGCACTCCTGCTTTCCCGTCGGCCTCCGGCAGGTCTGCTCAGTGTCTGTTTTATAACCGAGACGGTTCTCTGGCCGCAGGGTCTGTGACCACAGTGCTCTTTGAAGCCCAGCTTCACATCGTTCTGTCGCTTTGGGGTTGGAAGGTGGAAGTGAGGGGGTGAGGGGGGGACTGGCATAAGACAACAGTCAGGCTGGGGGCTCAGCTGCAGCTTTGCTCTTTGAACTCAGATGAGCTGGAAGCAAAGATGCTCGCACATCCAGGGCTGCTCCCCTTGCCCGCCTGCAACAGGACAGTAGCCACTGTCCCTCCTCTTAAGGTGACTGGAGGAGGGAGTGGGATAATGTTTGCAAATCACTGAGCACAAAAAATAACAAAAGCTATTCTGGGCTGAGTACTGTCCCCCCAAATTCTGTCTACTCGGAACCTCAGAGTGTGACCTTATGTGCAAATAGGGTGTTGGCACAGGGGATCGGTTGAGGTCATCCCGGGTGAGGGTGGGCCCCACTCCAGTGACTGGTGCTTAGAAGAGTAGGGGACACAGAGGCAAAGGGACAAAGCTCCTGGGGGTGAGCCAAAGTCTCCTCCTGCTCATCCCCAGACCTGTGCCATTGACATTGTCCAGAATCTTGGCATCTCGGGGCAAGGTCTTCGGTTCTCTCCAAGGAAGGGGATGGGGAAGGAGGAAGGAAGGGGGTGGGGGGGAGGAAGGCAGAGAGAGAGGCAGGAAGGGAGGGAGGGAGGGAAGAAGAGAGGGAGGAAGGGAAGAAAGGAGGGAGAAAAACAGGGAGGGAGGCAGGAAGGGATGGAGGGAGGAAGGGAAGGAGGGAAGGAGGGAGAAAGGAAGGGGGGAAGAGAAACAGGCAGAAAAAGAAAGAGGAAAAGCTCTGTGCAAGTAGATTTTTATGTGATTATGTAAGTATTAACATCTGCTATGAAAAGATTCAAACATAAGAGAATCGCTTGGTCCTCAGCCTTTGGTGAACAAAGAATGTCCCGGGGAGAAGAGCGAGGCCGCTGATTCTGTGGGTGACTTGCTGTCCTGCCAATGGGAGGCAGGTGTCCTGCGGGGGGCACGGTTAGAAGTGCTGCTGGACAAAGTCGGAATGTGAGCCTCCGTCCCAACCGGGGGGGACTTTGCAAGGAGAGAACTTTTGCCAAGAAAAGACAGGCTCTGGCGAGTGGTGCAGCCCCTGCAGCAGGGCCAGGCCTGTGGGGACCCAGGGTGGAGCCAAAGCTGCTGCAAGGCACTCCCAGGACTCGCGGTTGTTGTGCGAGGGCCGCTACGTGAAGTGCAGCCGGGCCATGTGGAAAGGAAACCGGCCGCCAGAACTCACTAAACACGGCATCCCTGCCCAGAGCTGCTGAGGAGCCCCAGGAGGACAAGGCACTGAAATACCATGATGGCTGCAGGCTTGGAAGCCACAGGATGCTTCCATAACCTTGGCTGTTGTCACTTAAAACTGGCCAGTTATCATCGGGTGACCTGAGTTAGGGATCTCTGGTGAGAAGCTCATTTCTGGTTTGTGGTCATATAAATGGGAACTTGTCCGTGGTGCGCCCTGCGTGTTCATCCTTCAAGAACGTGGCAAACGCCCAGGAGATCACGCTCTGTCCCTAAATGAGCGGCCACCTGGGGGGGGTCTTTTTAGCTGGGCCATGTTGGACCACAGCTATGGCGTGAGCGCAGCCCAGGCCCGTGGCAGGGAGGTCAGGAAAAGGCCGCCTAGCATCTCAGATGGGAGGAGGGAGCTTTCCTGCCACAGACGGATGGACCTCAAAGACCCTGTGCTGAGTGCAGTCAGCCGGTCACAGGACTGGGCTGTCTGACTGCCCTCATACGAGGGACCCAGAGAGGAGGATGGTGGGGGTGGGGAGTTAGTGTTTAGGGGGGCAGAATTTCCCTTTAGGAAAATGATAAAATTCTGGAGCTGGATGGTGGTGATGGCTGCACAACAGTGTGAATGTGCCTATGCCACTGAACCCCGACATTTAAAAAGATAAACTTTGTTACGTATATTTTTCCACAATCAAAAAGGGAAGAGTTTCCCCAAAGGGCATTTTGAAATCTGCAAGCCTGACCCCTTGGGGATTAACAGTGGAGATGGATCTGCCCAAAGCTTCCATCAATAGCTGGGAAGTTTTAGGTCCATGTCACTAAAACCTGGGGTCCCGAGTTTCTCCCCCCATCACAGCTCCCTACCTTCACCACACCCATGCCCCTCCCATCACCAGGCAAGACCACAGTCCTCCCCCATCCCCCCCCCCAAACACTGAGCCGCGGTCCCTGGAGCAGGCCCTACAGACGCCACCACAGGGGCCCGTCCTGCTTTGCCCACTGGGAGGGAATGATCTGGCCGTTTCCATTCCTACTCTTTACAAAGGCTTTTAGCCTAACCCGAAACCAACAGTTGCCCAGGTAAATATTTGCTCCGCTCCTCTGTGCCCCAGGGAGCCAAATGAAAGAAACAAGGAAAGGGGAATGTGTGCACTGGGAAAACTTGGCCAAGAAGGGAAGCCAGATGTTCTGCCCAGCTGTTCCCTGCCCCAGCCAGCCACAGCCCAGGACTGTGCTGGTCCGTCCACCTTGTGGGAGGCTGGCTCCTGGGATGGAGATGCTCTCAGTGGCTCCGTGGTTTGCGAGGGTAAGAAAGGGAGGGTACGGTCAGTGTGTGGAGAAGCGGGGAGAACCTGGGCTGGGAGTCAGGAGACAGGCTGGGGACGTGTGGCAGCTGGAGACCGGTTCAGAGAGGGGTGGCCGTCAAAGTGGAGGCGGGTGGGAGTGGCCTGGCCTCAGAGGGGTGGTGGGCAGGAGAGTGGGCAGCAGTCAGGACGGGTGTGGCAGACTGGGACCCTGGCTCTGGAACCCGGGGTCCTCATGCACCCTGGACACTGCCACTTTGCCTTGTCATCTGTGACATGTGACTTCTGCTCTGTGCCTCTGCGTCCTGAAATATGAAACGCCACTAATACTGGAACCTAGCCTGCAGGGTTAGGGAAGATCCAATAAGTCCATAAGTGCGAATGCGGGAACAGTCCTCAGGTCACGTGAGCGCAGTGTGGGCGTTTCCATGCCATTATTGCCATGGGGGACACAACTGGGAGGCCCTGTGTCTTTGTGTCCAGGGACCTTGCATCATCATTTGCACCCAGCGGCCAACCCAGTGGGCCGCACAGCTCCCAAAGCTGGACAAACCCAATCACACGAAATGGAAGCGGCTGAATCTGGGACACTTCACCCTCCAGGTAGCCTGAGCGTCCTCTGTCCACACATCTGTGGAGACTTGGCCTCCTCTAGGAACATCGGTTCATCTCTAATGTGGAGGCTCCCGCTTCTGTTTGCAGCAGAGACAGCAGTCAAAACATTCATTGTAGCTCCTCTGTAAATTACCACCTGGTTTGATTTATAATTCATAGTACAATATTTATTTCTAACAGGAAATTAATTTTAGAAACTCAGTGGATGATTAAATTAAATTGCAAAACCATTCCACTAGCTTGGGAAGGGGGATGTGGGTAACTGGTGATTCTATTTGGAGACAAACTGGGGAAGACTGCATTCAGAAACTCGGAGGCAGAGGCAGGGTGCAGCCCAGCCCTGCTCAGAGGAGAGGTCAGCTGCTCAAGTGTTTGCTCCTCCCAGGGCAGCAGCCCTGCGCTATGGGGCCATGCAGTAGCTCATGGCCGGCCATTCCCATTGAATTTATCATTGACGGAAAGAAAAGTCTAGGCTGAATGACGTTCATCCCAGTCTCTGTCACACTTTTCTGATCCACTATGCACCGGTATTGGGATGGACTGGGGAGAAGGTACATGCCAAGTTGTTAAGACAATGGGGTGTGTGGCTAATTTTGTGTCAGCTTAACTGGGCTAAGGGATGCCCAGGCAGCTGGTAATACCTATTTCTAGGGGTGTGTGTGAGGGTGTCTCTGGAAGAGGAGCATTGGCATCAGTGGGCTGAGTGAAGACAGTCAGCCCCAATGCCACATCCAAGCCAGTGCGACTTCACCTGCATTTAATGCCAATTAAAGTTTTAGGATGTTAGCTTATGGCTATGCCTTACATAGACACGTATAATAACACTAGAGACCTGGTGCGTGAAAATTCATGCACTGCAGGGGGTGTCCCTCAGCCCAGTCTGCCCACTCTCACAGTCCAGGAGCCCTCAGGGGTGGGAGGCGATCTGGCAATAAGGGGAAGGTGACGCCCCCATCACACCTCTGCTGCTGCCACTGCCGGCAGCGCAAACCTCAGCTGGCCTTGGTTACCTGAGCCTCGGGTGGCCCTGGGTGGCTGGGCAGCTGACATTCAGGATTGCCTGTGCCTCAGGCTGGCCCTGGGCAGCTGGGGGGCTGAGGGTGGGTACGGCCACACCATGGGCCTACTGCCCCCCCAGCTTGGCTGGAAGTACTGTGGGATTCCAGTGGCAAGTGCAAGGAGTGTGCCTGCCACCCCCTCCCCCTGGCAGGGCTGAAAGGACTGGGGTACTCCGGTGGGGCTGAGGGGACTGGGCACCGCCATCTTGTGGCTATGGGTGCCTCCATCTTTGTGATGGTGTGATGGTCAATTTGCATATTCCCTCTTTATTAGATAGGATTAGGTTCAAGGTTATCACTATAACAGCAAAAAACAGGAAACAACCTACCTATTCATCAGTGATAGATGAAATAAATTATGGTCTGTTCATTCAATAGAATCTTATTCAGTCAAAAAAGGAAAGAAATTCCTTGTTACTTACATACTGATAGGAAGTGGGGGGAATAAAAAAAGGCCAGAGCAAAGTCTCTGTATAGTTTGTTCTCTTTGTGTAGGAGGGCCATGCACACGTGGTGAGGCACAGAATTGTGTTCAATAGCTTCCGGTAACTGCTCACAGTGCCTGCCTCCAGGAGAGGGGCCAGGAGTCACAGGGGAGGGGCCCTTCATTCTAAATTACTTGGGTATCTTGATCCAAGGAAAAGTGATGTATTCAAACATTTTGTTTAATTTTTTTAAATGGACTCATTATACATTTGACAAATTACAATGATAATCTCTGATTGCAACAAAAACACAAACACACACACAGTTTTCTTGTGAGAATCACTATAAATGTAAATGTGTTTCTTTTAATGTGAAAAGGTATTACATTTCCTTAATAGATAACTTGTCATTTATCCATCATGCAATGTCAAATTCACCTAGAACCCCTTAAAATAATTATGATTCTTTAGAGGATGAAGCCAGATAGAGTGCATCATTAAGGGAAAGCATGAAGTCTACTGAGGACAAAGGTCATTACTTTACATATTTTTAATTCCCCAGTTCCTGATGGGGTTCTCAGGATATAGTTTCTTGGTTAATGCGTAGCAAATTGATTTATTGGTTAAATTCCCAACTATGGAGTTATATATGTCAGAGAATAGTATAAAATAAATGGATAACTCACCAGAAACTGGCTTTTAGATTTTAATTTTAATGACCTTGAAACAACAAAATTTAGTACCAAATGTTTAAACACCTATTTATAATTGCTAACCTGTGAAATCAGCATTATTTATATCAGCTATACAAAATTCATCAATTTTTATTTTGAAAAAGGCTGTAGAAATCCCAAAGAATAAGGGAGAAGCTACTAATTAAAGGGCATGTTTGCTAATCTAGCACCATCATTCCAGTCCTAGGGCCTCCCACGCTGCTGGAAGGAGGAAGGGGAGAGGTGAGGATGTTGGAGAAGTATGGACAGGTTTTTAATGTCTTTATTGATTAAGGTATTACATATGTGTCCTCATCCCTCCATTAACCCCCCAACCCCCACCGCCCCCACTCATGCCCTTACGACCCTGGTGTTCATGTCCATTGGTTAGGCTTATATTTGTGCATACAAATCTTTTGGTTGATCTCCTCTCCTTTCCCCCACCCTCCCCTACCTTCCCTCTGAGGTCTGGCAGTCTGATCAATGCTTCTCTGCCTCTGGATCTGTCCCTGTTTATCAGTTTATGTTGTTCATTATATTCCACAAATGAGTGAGATCATGTGGTATTTGTCTTTCTCTAACTGGCTTATTTCACTTAGCATAATGCTCTCCAGTTCCATCCATGCTATTGCAAATGGTAGGAACTCCTTCTTTTTTACAGCAGCGTAGTACCACAGTTTTTTAATCCACTCATCTGCTGATGGGCATTTAGGCTGTTTCCAAATCTTAGCTATGGTGAATTGTGCTGCTATGAACATAGGGGTGCATATATCCTTTCTGATTCGTGTTTCTAGTTTCTTGAGATATATTCCTAGAAGTGGGATCACTGGGTCAAATGGGAGTTCCATTTTTAATTTTTTGAGGAAACTCCATACTGTTCTCCACAGTGGCTGCACCAGTCTGCATTCCCACCAGCAGTGCAAAAGAGTTCCTTTTTCTCTGCATCCTCACCAGCACCTGTCATTTGTTGATTTGTTGATGTTAGCCATTCTGATGGGTGTGAGATGATACCGCATTGTTGTTTTGATTTGCATCTCTCGGATAATTAGTGACTTTGAGCATGTTTTCATATGTCTCTTAGCCTTCCTGCTGTCTTCCTTTGAAAAGTGTCTATTTAGGTCCATTGCCCATTTTTTGATTGGATTGTTTATCTTCCTTTTGTTAAGTTGTATGAGTTCCCTGTAGATGTTGGAGATTAAACCCTTATTGGTGATGACATTGGCAAATATGTTCTTCCATGCAGTGGGCTTTCTTGTTGTTTTGTTGATGGTTTCTTTTGCTGTGAAAAAGCTTTTTATTTTGATGTAGTCCCATTTGCTTATTTTCTCTTTAGTTTCCATTGCCCTAGGAGTAGTATCAGTGAAGAAGTTCCTTTGGCATGTGTCTGAGATTTCTCTGCCTGTGAATTCCTCTAGTATTTTTATGGTTTCTCATCTTATGTTTAAGTCCTTTATCCATTTTGAGTTTATTTTTGTGTATGGTGTAAGTTGGTGGTCTAGTTTCATTTTTTTGCATGTATCTGTCCAATTTTCCCAACACCATTTGTTCAAGAGACTATCTTGACTCCATTTTATGTTCATGCCTCCTTTGTCAAATATTAATTGGGCATAGTGGTTTGGGTCGATTTCTGGGTTCTCTATTCTATTCCATTGATCTATATGTCTGTTCTTGTGCCAGTACTAGGCTGTTTTAAGAACAGTGGCTTTGTAATAAGCTTGAAATCTGGTATTGAGATCCCAACTACTTTGCAGCTATTTGGGGTCTTTTTTTATTCCAGATGAATTTTTGGAAAGTTCGTTGTAGGTCTGTGAAATATGCCATTGGTATTTTAATGGGGATTGCATTGAATCTGTAGATTGCTTTGGGCAGTATGGACATTTTGATGATGTTGATTCTACCAATCCATGAACACGGTATGTTCTTCCATCTGTTCATTGTTTCCTCTATCTCTTTTTTCAGTGTCCTGTAGTTTTTCGCATATAGGTCTTTCACCTCCTTAGTTAAGTTTATTACTAGGTATCTTAATTTTTTGGTGCGATGGTAAATGGGATTGCTTTTTTAGTCTTTCTTTTTATAAGTTCACTATTGGTATAAAGAAATGCTATAGATTTCTTGGCATTAATTTTGTATCCTGCTACATTGCCAAATTCATTTATTAAGTTTAATAACTTTTTGATGGAGTCTTTAGGGTTTTCTATGTACAATATCATGTCATCTGCAAATAAGGACAGTTTTACTGCTTCTTTTCCAATTTGGATGCCTTTTATTTCTTCTTCTTGTCTGATCGCAATGGCTAGTACTTCCAGTACTATGTCGAACAGGAGTGGTGAGAGTGGGCATCCCTGTCTTGCTCCTGTTCTTAGGGGAAATGATTTTAGTTTTTCTCCATTGAGTATGATGTTGGCTGTGGGTTTTTCATATATGGCTTTTATTATGTTGAGGTAAGATTCTTCTATTCCCACCTTGCTGAGTGTTTTGATCAAGAAGGGGTGTTGGATTTTGTCAAATGCTTTTTCTGCATCAATTGATATGACTATGTGATTTTTATCTCTCAATTTGTTTATGTGATGTATCATGTTTATTGATTTGTGGATATTGTACCATCCTTGCATCCTTGGGATAAATCCTACTTGGTCATGGTGTATGATCTTTCTGATGTATTGCTGGATCCGATTTGCTAGAATTTTGTTGAGGATTTTGGCATCTATATTCATGAGGGATATTGACCTATAATTCTCTTTCATTGTGTTGTCTTTATCTGGTTTTGGTATTAGGGTGATGCTGGCTTCATAGAATGAGCTTGGAAGTGTTCCTTCCTCTTGAATTTTTTGGAATAGTCTGAGGAGGATAGGTTTTAGTTCTTCCTTGAATGTTTGGTATAACTCCCCTTCTGAAGTTGTCTGGCCCCGGACTTTTGTTTGCTGGGAGCTTTTTGATGACTGCTTCAATTTCTTCCATAGTTATCGGCCTATTGAGATTATTAGAATCTTCCTGATTGAGTTTTGGAAGATTGTATTTTTCTAGGAATATGTTCATTTCCTCTAGGTTGTCTAGTTTGTTGGAGTAGAGTTGTTCATAGTATTTTTTAACAATCCTCTGTATTTCTGTGGGGTCTGTTGTTATTTCGCCTTTCTCATTTCTGATTTTGTTTGAGTCCTCTCTCTTTGCTTCTTGGTGAGCCTGGCTAGAGCGTCATTGATCTTGTTTATCCTTTCAAAGAACCAACTCTTGGTTTCATTGATCTTTTGTATTGTTTTTGTTGTTGTTGAATTTTTTGTTTTTTTGTCTCTATGTCATTTATTTCTGCTCTGATCTTTATTATCTCCTTCCTTCTGGTCACTCTGGGCCTTTCTTGTTGCTCTCTTTCTAATTCTTTGAGTTGTAGAGTTAGATGATTTACTATCATTTTTTCTTGTTTTTTTTTGAGGTAGGCTTGTAGAGCTATAAACTTCCCTCTCAGGACTGCTTTCATTGTGTCCTATAGATTTTGGATTGTTGTGTTTTTGTTGTCATTAGTTTCCAGGATGCTTTTAATTTCTTCTTTGATCTCTTTGGTAACCCAGTCATTATTTAATAGCATGCTATTCAGCTTCCAAGTGTTTGAGATTTTTGGATTGTTTTTATTGTAGTTGATTTCTAATTTTATGGCATTATGGTCTGAGAAGATGCTTCGTATGATTTCAATCTTCCTGAATTTGGGGAGACTTTGCTTGTGACCTAATATGTGGTCTATTTTTGAAAATGTCCCATGTGCACTTGAGAAGAACGTATATTCCGTGGCTTTGGGGTGAAATGTTCTGAAGATGTCAGTTAAGTCCATCTGATCTAGTGAGTCATTTAGAATTGCTGTGTCTTTGCTGATTTTTTGTCTAGAGGATTTATCCAGTGATGTCAGTGGTGTATTAAAGTTCCCTACTATGATTGTATTGTTGTCAACCTCTCCCTTGATATCTTCCAGGAGTTTTGTTATGTATTTGGGTGCTCCTGCATTGGGCACATATATGTTTATCAGGGTTATATCCTCTTGTTGTATCGATCCCTTTAGTATTATGAAGTGGCCTTCCTTATCTCTTGTTATGGCATTTGCTTTGAGGTGTATTTTGTGAGATATAAGTATTGCTACCCCAGCTTTTTTTTTTTTTTTTTTTCATTTCCATTTGCCTGAAAGATATTTTTCCATCCCTTCACTTTTAATCTGTGTGAGTCTCTTGTTCTGAGGTGGGTCTCTTGTAGACAGCATATATATGGGTTTCTTTATCCATTCAGCCACTCAATGTCTTTTGATTGGAGCATTTAGTCTGTTTATGTTTAAAGTTATTACTGAAAGTTATTTGTTTGTAGTCATATCTATTTTTGTGTCTGTGTTCCTTCTTACCTGTTTATTTCTTCTTTTTACAGTATTCCCTTTAGCATTTCTTGCATTGCTGGTTTGGTGGTGATAAACTCCCTTAGCCATTTTTTGTCTACGAAGCTCCTGATTTCCCTTTCAATTTTGATTGATAGTCTTGCTGGATAGGGTATTCTTGGATTCAGTCCTTTGCTTTGCAACACTTTGTATACCTCCTTCCATTCCCTTCTAGCTTGATGTGTTTCTGTTAAGGAATCATTTGATAAGCTGATGGGGGTTCCTTTGTAGGTAACTCTCTGTCTCTCTCTTACCACCTTTAAGATTCTCTCTTTGTAGTTGATATTTGCCATTGAAATTATGATGTGTCTTGGTGTGGGTCTTTTGGGGTTGATCCAGTTTAGGACTCTCTGTTCTTGTGTAACTTTTTTCTTCACCATATCCAGGAAGTTTTCTGTCATTATTTCTTCAGATAGATTTTCTAATCCTTGCTGCTCTTCTTGTCCTTCTGGCAGCCCTATTATATGTATGTTACTTTGTTTCATGTTGTCCCAAAACTCCCTTAGGCTTTCCTCCTGCTTTTTAATATTTTTCTCCAATTGCTGTTCAGATTGAGCTGGTTTCTGTACCTGATCTTCTAATTTACTAATTCGGTCCTCTGCTGCTTCTAGTCTCCTGTTGAAACTTTCCATGGTGTCTTTGATTGTAGCTATATAACTTTTCATTATTTCCTTATTCTTGCATAGGTTATTGATTTTCTCATCCATCCAATGTATAAATTCCATGACCATTACTCTGAACTCTTTTTTGGTCATGTTTCATGCTTCATTTTCACTAATTTCCTTTCTTGGCAACTCCTCACTTTCTTTCCTCTGGGGATTGTGTCGTCTCCCCATTCTGACTATCACCAGAAGGTTCAAACTTCGAGTTGTGTGGACCTGGGCCGTGTGCCGTGGGAACTTTGCACCACCCAAGTGTCACTGAAGTGCTCCAACACTAGGACGTGTGGCTGCCGTGGGTTGGTGGGAATCAGGCTTGCCCAGGGTCAGTGTTCCCAGCGTTCAGTGTGGTCTCGTGTGCGCACCTAGAATCAGAGACCCTGCCTGCACCACGCTGTTGGCGTGTGCCGAAAATGAGTCCTCTAGGGCATGCCAGGAGTCAGGGTTTCCCTGTGTCAGCACCAAGAATCGAGTATCAGAGTCTCTGTTGCCTTGTGCAGCTTCTTGCTGAGAATCAGGGTCCCCATGTGCTCATGCACCAAGAATTGGAGTCACTGGCTCTTAGTGTGAATGCGCTGTGAGTCAGGGATCCCAGGCTCACACGGTAAGAAACAGAGTCAAGTTGGTGGTGATCAGTGCTGCCTCTTGCTGGGAGAATTTGGGTCCAGGTCACCATGGGGGACTGGGTTTCACAATAGCTCTGTGGAGTGCCTGTGCTGCAGGAAACTGACTTCCGTGTGCGCTTGCCCAGAATCAAAGTCAGGTGGCACCGCCGCCCTGCATGGGCTTCGGGTTTGTTTGCCTGATTGCGTTGCAGGGAGAAGATCCCAGTCTCAAATTCCAGTAGCAGCACTGAGGTCCGTGCGTTCCCTGTAGGGGGCACTGAGTCCCACTCAAGCTCAAATTCCCCGTAGGGGAGCTGTGTCCCGTGTGTGCTTTCAAGCTCAATTTCCCATAGGGGCGCTGAGGCTCGAGTGAGGGGCGGGTCTATCAGTTACTATGGCGCTATCCACGAGCCTGCAGGGAGGGAGACAGGCTCTTTGACTCACAGAAATCTGCTGCCGGGAAGTCTGTATTCTTGTTGTCTGTTGGTCTGAAGCTGTGGTTGCAGTTCTCTGTCCTCAGTGGCTGCAGGGTCCTAGTTTGTGTCTGAGACCAGGATCATAGTCTCAAGCCTCTCTGCTTCTCAAGATGGCATCGTCTCCATGTCCGCACTGGTGGCCCAGAAGTGTCCGCTTTGTGTGCGGGGCTCCGCCGTCTAAGACTGCCCGGTTTGGCAGCCCCTTAGAGGACCTGCAGAATCTAACTGTCCTTAGCTCATACACACACACACCACACACGTCTACACTCTCCTCTATGGGTTCCTCACTCTCTCACACTCTCTCCCTCCCTACCTTCCTGCCAGTCGTCATCTTCCGCAAGTCCTGGACAGTTTTTAACTTGTGGCCCCATTTGTGCTTGAAGCAAAGCAGGGCTACACCATTGACCCCCTGACTCTCTTTCCCCAACCAGGCTTTCGGGCTAGGAATGACTCCACTTCCTCACAGTATGTAGCAGGTCTTGAAGAGTGAGTGAGCAGTCCAAAGTCACTATTAAAAGTGCATGGCACTTTAATGACTTCTTCTTGGAAGCCATGTAGCATCACTTCTGTGGTGCTCTGCTCATGCAGGGAGTTGTACACTTCTGCCCAGGTTCAAGGGCAAGGCAAGACTCCATCACCCAATGGTAGGAGTATCCCATCTAATGGTAAGAAGTATGTAAGGGGTGGGGTATAGCAAGGTGGTCGTCTTGGGAACTGACAGCTGGTCATAGACTACCTTCTGGACATAACAACCATATTCCCACACTCAGAATAAACCCTCCCCAGACCACGGGGTCTCACCCCAGGACAGCATCAGCTCAGAGTCTAGGATCTTGTCAGACGAGGCCCTTCATCTGGCTTGTGCTCCTTGAGTAGCCCTGTTCCTTAAGATCTAAAGACTTATGAACCAGAGACAAGCTGTCCTCTGACGTCACGTCCTGCAGGTGAGATGAGGGGGTTGGGAGAGGCCTGGGAAGCTGAGAAGATCCCCAGATCACACTTAGGCCACTCTGGGACTACAGCGATGCCTGGTGGGCAAGGAGGTTGAGGGCAAATGCAGAGCGTCATTTGCACACTGGCCTTGTCATCTGTAAGAGGAGCTCACAGTTGGGACTCAGGTTTTGTCACCAAGTCCAAATGCCCGCTGTGAGTTTTTTGGAATAGAGGAAACAGCCCCAGATTGGTTGGGAAGACTCTGTCCTGGCCAGTGGGCTGTGGAGAGGAGAGGACTATGGGGTGTGAAAAAATGAGGGCCAAGCCTCTGTCTCTGCCAGGAGCCGTGGGGAAAGAAGCAATTGCTTCAAAAGGCCAAGAGATTGCATATTGGCTCAGGGTCTGACATGGTGATGCCCAAATTGGCATCAAAAGTCTCATGGAAGCAGACATTCTGGTGAAGTCCACCCACCAGCAGGCAGCTGACAACCTAACCTGAATATCAGGAATTAGCCATGACAAGTTTTAATTGGGAACTAATTTCTCTTTAAATGTCCCAGGACAGGCTGACCACAGTAGGATGGGAGTGGAGGGGGCAGCGGTGGGAGCTCAGAAAACAGAAGGGCCACTCTCCGCCTTGCCGGTAACCAACTGGGTAAGCCATCTTACCTCTGTGGGCCTCGGTTTCCCTCAGCTGGACTAAAATCAATGTATTCCGCCGAGTGACGTAGCTAAGAAAGCATCACCTATGAGCTCCACAGTTGCAGCCCTGGACACCCTCTGCCCAGTGTGTCTACCATGAGCCACTGCTGGAACTTTAGTCTCAATTTGGGGAGGGGGGAGTTAGGAAAGGCCAGAGTCAACCCCTGGAGCAGCCCTCGGCCAAAGGCAGGCAGATGGAAGCGAAGGACAAAGCCCAGCCCCCATCCCCACAGGAACTTCCTGGAGGCACCTCCCAAACCACTTGACCAAAATCCTGGTCCTGGGGCCAGGCTCAGACCACTATGGGCTTCAAATGCAGAAACCAGAAGGTATTAGTAATGGATTTGGCTCCATACACATTCACATGCACACACATACATATATGTGCACACGTGTACACACAGCACAGCATCGGCACAGTGCCTGGCCCATTGTAGGCACTCAGCAAATTCTCCAAAGAGATGAATGAATAAATGAATTGCCTTCCCCCATTCAGAATTTCCCTCACATCTGCAGCAGTTTGGGACATCAAAGTATAGGTAGGTTGCCCTGGGAGTGGGAACCTAGGGTCATTCCAGGAGCCTATCTGCTGGCAGGAAGGAGCACGAAACCCCTTACCTTCCCCTTTGCCTCTCCCAGCAGGCCAACCAGTCTCAGCCAGGGTGCCCCCCGCCCCCAGCTCTCTTGCTGGGCCCCTGCCCCAGCCCATCTGTTCAGCATGTGTGAGTATTGTCAAATTGTTTGAATAAATTGTCACTCTGATTAAAATGTTTATGTCTGTAGGATGGCTCACTTCTGCTAAATTGTACCTAAATAGTCTTGCATTTGCTGTAGATATTTGACATCTGTGTCCGGTCACCCCATTGATGGCCATTCAGAAATCTGGACCCATGCAGAAGGTCCCTGTTCCCTCACTCACACCCTACAGCCACTCAGGGCTTGCGTCCAAGTGGGTGGGAGGGAGAGCAATACTGGGGATCTCAACCACCCGGTTCTTGATTAACTTCATAGATAAACACACACATGTTTAGTTTTTCTGAGATCAGATTTAGATGGTAAGACCCTTCATGCCTGCTCAGAGTTTACAATCTCCTAATAGTGTGCAGACAAAGGACATCCCCAGATGGGTCCCATGCACCCCTGGGATTCCAGGTGTAGCTGCTCAAAGTATCAGCACTTCTGCAGGATACAGACCTTCCCCTTGGGAACTCTCACTTTGCAGGAGGGAGGGAGGAGTGGATGGGTATATGGATAGATGGATGGATGGGTGTATGCATGGATGGACTGATGGATGAATAGATGGGTTTATGGATGGGTGGATGGGTGAGTGGGTGGGTGAATGGATGGATAGGTGGTGGATTGGTGAATGGATGGATAGATGGGTGGGTAGATGGGTGACTGGATGGGTGGATAGGTGAATGGATGGGTGGATAGGTGGGTGAATGGATGGATGAATGGATGAGTAAATTAACATAATAACAATGATACCATCCAATGAAGGTCTGCTGGTGTGTACATGTAACATTTATATCCATTATTTCTCATTATAATTGTATTCATTTTCTATTGCTGTATGACATATTATCACAAACTTAGTGTCTTAAAACAACACACATGGACTACCCCACAGTTTCCATGGATCAGGAGTGAGGGCATGGCTAAGCTGGGTCTTTACACAGGGTCTCAAAAACCTGCAGTCACGGCCAGCTGGGCTGCCTTCTCATGCAGAAGCCTGAGTGAGCTCCTGTCTGCTTTCAAGCTCATTGTCATAGTTGGCAGCAGTGTTCCTCTCCTTGCTGTCAGAGGACTGCGCTCCACTACCTACTGGTTGTCAGCACCCACAGTTTCTTGCCACCGACAGACCATTCACAAGGTGGCTACTTCTTCAAGGCCAGCAGGAGTCTCTAATCTGCTCAGATGGAAGCCTATATAAGATAAACCTAGTCAAGGGAGTGGCACCCCTCATCTTTGGTCATATTCTGTTGGCAAAAACAAGTCACAGGTTCTGCCCAAACTCAAGGGGAGAAGTTTATACATGGATGTGACTCTGGGGATCCCCTGGGGGTGTTTTTGCCTCAATTCATTTATCCTGCAGACTGTTCCTCAGGGCCCAACAGGTGCCTGGCTGCTCCAGGTAATGGGGATCCGACCATGATGGGTAAACCAGACTGGTCTCTGCCATCAGGTCTCTGTCACTGTTCAGTGAGACAGCCCCGATCAGACAGGCAACAATCCCAGTTGTCATGAGTCTGTGAAGGATACAGACAGCAGCCACAGCCCTGACTCACTGAAGGGAGACCTCCACCCCTCTGCCTCCTCCTAGGCCCTCCCATCCCACAAGGCCAAGGACATCCCCTTGGTGCCCTCACCTGTCAAATGGGTTGTTTCCAGGTCTTCCTGCAGGAGGCAGAGAGAGAGGAAGGAGACATGGTATGTGAGAAGGTGAGGACAGCACTTGGTTTTTAAAGAGCGCCCAGTAAGTAGACAGGGGTGATGTCGATAGGCTGCCACCTGAGATGCCCACGAATCACCACCCTCAGCACCAGGGCCTCTGAACCTCCACACCACCAACATCTGTGAAGGGGGACATCTGGGCTTGGCAGGATGCTCAGCAGTATCCTTGATTTCTACCCTTTCAATGCCAGAGTCTTGGCCCAAAAATGTCTCCAGACACTGCCAAACGCCCCCTGGGGGTAGGACTGTCCCTGATGGAGATGCATGTCCCCAGGTCAGGGAGAGGAGGTGCTCAGCTTGTCCTCAGGTCTGATAGGACCCCTGAGATGAGGACAGAAGGAGAGAACATTCCAGGCTGGGGGATAAGCAGGAGGGCCCCATGCAGCTGGACCAGTGCCTGCCTCCAAGTAGATGCTCAGTCCCTGTAGGTGAGCGGGGCTAGGCAGAGGCACAGTGACCGGTACTGGTCTCTGCCTCTGTCTGACCCTTCCTCCCACTTTCTGGTTTTTAACTCCCTTTCCTCCTTCCTCTCATTCTCTACCCTTCCAGGTTATTTATGAATAATCACTTATTGGCACTTTGCCAAACACTTGTTTCCCAGTGACCTGGACACTCAGAAAGGCCACCTCACTCCAAGGAGTTTTTGCACACATGCCACACTGGCCCCTCGGGCAGCCGATGCCCTTTCCTGTCCCCTCTCCCCCAGAACCGAAGCCCAGTCCCCTTGGCACGTGTAGAGCCCTACCCCACACCCTCGCCCCCATCCAGCAGGCAAAAGTTCCCCAGCCTTTTCCTGTGCTGTTCTGTGCCGGGTCCCTCTCACCTTCAGCTGAAATAACACTGAGCACCTGCCCCGGCATGCCTTTCTCAACCCCCTGAATCCCAACCTCTGCAGGAGAGGTGATGACTTCAGGCAGCTGCAGGCCTCCTTGGCCCTGCCCTGCCCTGCCCTGCTCGGCCGGGAAGCCTTTGAATCTCTGTTTACCCTGCTCACCAGCCAGCATCAGCCAGGGGTACGGACCTTGCCAACCAACAGCTTGTCCCCCCAAGTCCAAGGGCCTTCCCTCTGCCAGCTTTAACACCCTTTCCCAATCCTGGGAGCATCTGCTGAGCCCTGTCCTTCCTCCACCCGCCCCCTAGGGTCCCCACCATGATGGCAGAAGGGAACATGTTCACAGGGGCCTAACACGCAGTGGCCCTGACTCATGGAGCTCAGGGATGGAAAGCGGCCATCCCCCTTGCCCTGCTCCCCACATTCACTTGGCTCCGACTTTGTTAACAAATAGATTCTGAATATGAGCACTTCTTTCAGAAGATCCCACCCTGCTCCAACATGCGCCATTTCTCATCCTGGTTATTAAATTGTCTCCTCCTAGGCTCCCTGGGCCTGCCTGGCCCTCTAGTCTGTCATCTCAGTAGCCAGAGGGATCTTGTTAACATGCAAGGGAAATCCTGTCTCCTCTACTCATGATCCTCCCAGGAATCCACATCTCATGAAGTCTTGGCCATGGCCTAGGGCCCACACCACCTGCCTCTCTTTGCACACGCTGCCACACTTCCCCAGCTCCAGCCCCCCTGCCTCCTGGCCAGTCCTCAGATGCTGCCTCTATTCCTACCTCAGGACCTTTGCACAGGCTGTTTCCTCTGGTTGAAATAGACTCCGTGCTACTCCAATGGGTTACTCTTTTGTTTTCTTTATATCTTCACACAGCTATGGCCTTCTCTTTGAGTCTTTATCTAACCACATTTAAATTGTGTGTACCCCACCACTACCATGCCATCTGCCCTATTCCTTTATTTTTCTCCATAACATTATCACCACCTGGCAGCCAAGAGGGTCCAGTGGCCCCAGTGAAGCTTCCCCTTGGAAACAATTTCTGCTCAGTGTTCCCCTGGCCTCACCCAGCTCGGAGCCAGGAGTCAGGGGGACCTCCTTTCATGTGAAGCTCCATGTGACCTAAAACTAGTCCCCATCACTGCCATTTATTTCAGGGCTACCGTGTGCCAGCCTCCACACAGGGTCTGAAAACATTGTCCCACTAAATCCTCAAGACAGCCCTTGGAGATGTAGAATGTCACCCTCATTTCATGGATAAGGATGTCTTCTCTCAAAAGACTGTAACTCACAGGGGCTCAAAGCCATGGGGTCAAAATGGCTCTGTGCACCACAAGTCCAAAGGCCATCAGTCCACCACCTGAGAGCGGGAGGTGGCTCTGATCACAGGAAATGTCCTGCCTGCTAGGCTAGCCCCAGGTCCCCAGTACAGCAAGGCTCGTGCACAGGCTCTCCTCAGACAGGAAGGTTGGTGGGGATGTTGGGGCCTGGGAAACAGATGGAGGCCTTGTTTGGGACAAGGGACAGGGGAGCTTAGATGTGATTCTACAGTTGCTTGGGTCTTGATCCCCAGTGGCTTTAGCCAACACCTTTCCAGGCTCATGGACTCCAAGACTGTGCACACCTCCGGGGAATTTCTTCAGGGCTGAGAAGAGACCTGGGCCATCAGAGCAGCAAGGGAGCTGGTCTCCAGGGACATTAGAGGGCCGTGTCTGAAAGGAGGAAGCCCACTGGGAAATAAAACTTTATTGATAGTCCTCAGGGAATCTGAAGACGAGGCTGGGTGACTTGGCTTTGTGAGCATTTGCAGCCTGTCTGTGCATATGCACATGCGTGTGTATTCATGTAACATGTACATGCCATTAAAGATGTGCAGGCATTTATTACTTAAAATTGTAGTGGGGACTGTCTTGACTTTTTCTGATGATGCATCACCGATAAGAGTGTGACACTATTAAGCAGAAATCATGCACAACCAACGCTGAGCTGAGCTTGGAGTCTGTAGTTCATTCATCAAAAGACTCAAAACGTCGCTAGGAGTGGGCATGACAACGCCCTCATTTTACATGTGAGGAAACTGAGGATCAGGAAGGGGGAGTAACTTGCTTCAGACTGTAGGGGGAAGAGCACGCAATAAGAACAGGACCACAGTTGTTTGATGATTGTTCACCTTACTAAGTATGGATAGGAGGTTTTCCTACAGACCCTGGGAAACTGGAGGATGTGCTGCAAGGAGAAAGACAGCTGTAAAAAGGTAAAAGACACCTTGGGGCCCAGATAGGTCCATTGTCCAGAAAAGAAAACACATTTTGAGAACAGACAAAGGACACTTTGATTTGGTTGCTGTGCTGGACCCTGAGCCCCTCAGGGGAGTTTGCCTCAGGAATGCTGACCATTCTCCAGTCCCAGGAATGGGTGGGGCTGTTTTTAATGCCATTGAAAATTAACTACCTTCTTATTGGACTTCAAGATCCTGGAAGGACACACAGGGACCATGACCCTGCAGCCCCTCTCTCCCCTTCCCCTTTGCATGCAGCCTTTCTTACTTATCCCTCTGTAATCAGCCAGCTAGGAGGAGGTATTAGAGCAGATTTGCATGGATGGCCTGCTGCTCTCCCATAATGTTGGCAGTATTATTTATTAAAAATATTTTTTACTAGAGGCCCGGTGCATGAAATTCATACATGGGGGCGGGGGCGTCCCTCAGCCCAGCTTGCACCCTCTCCAATCTGGGACCCCTTGAGGGATGTCCAACTGCCCTCTCACAATCCAGGATTGCTGGCTCCCAACTACTCGCCTGCCTGCCTGCCTGATTGCCCCTAACCACTTCTGCCTGCCATCCTGATCAGCCCCTAATCACTCCCCTGCCAGCCTGATTGATGCCTAACTGCTCCCCTGCTGGCCTGATTGCCCCCAACTGCCTTCCCCTGCAGGCCTGGTCCCCCCTAGGTGCCCTCCCCTGCTGGCCTGGTTCCCCCCAACTGCCCTCCCCTGCAGGCATGGTCCCCCCCAACTGTCCTCCCTTGCAGGCCTGGTACCCCCAACTGCCCTCCTCTGCTGGTCTGGTCACCCCTAACTGCCCTCCCCTGCTGGTCTGATCACCCACAACTGCCCTCCCCTGCAGGCCATCTTGTGGCGGCCATCTTGTGTCCACATGGGGGCAGCCATCTTTGACCACATGGGGTGGCCATTTGTGTGTTGGAGTGATGGTCAATTTGCATATTACTCTTTTATTAGGATTGTTGATGGTATTACAGATATCTCCCCCTCCCCACTGGGCATTATTGGATAAATGCTCATACATGATTCAATCCTGTTTTTTTGCTTAATTGGCTCAAGTAGTGACAGGGCAGCCCAGTCCCATTTGTTGTCCAGTTTCATTTTCTGGTGACTCTGGTGAGACCACAAGTGGGGGACATCTCTGGAGTGAGTACCAAGGATCCCACTTGCTGCCTGGACTGGGGTACTTGGGGCTGAAATCAGAAGTTTTAAAAAATGTGCAGCTCTGCCAGGAATTTTCTTGTGTTGTCCCTCTCAGCACTCCGATTCCTGTCCTTCTGAAAAGGAAAATTGGGGGAGTGGGCGGGGGGGCTTGCAACCTAGTTCAGTATCAGGTTAAAACTGTAGTCTTACTTCCCCACTCTGAGTGACTTGAGCGGAGCTGCAGAGCCTAACCCCAGGGCCCACCACAGCTGACTTGGGCGGAACTGTGGAGCATGCCCCCAAGGCCCAGCCAGGACTGACTTGGCGGAGCTGCGTGGACCCTCAGGGGCTGCCACAGGAGGAGATATATGGGTCAAAGCCTCCCCAGGAGTTCAGTTCAGGCATTGGATCCGGAATTCCCCTGGACTAGCAGATCTGTGAAATAAAGGTTTAACTTTCCAACCTCAGCGTGCTGGCTGCTTGTTCTCCCATGCATTCTGCCACAACACTTTCACTTAAGTTGAATCAAGAATTTGTATGATATGAGAAGCATTTACTGCTTCTCCTCTGGGCGAGCCTGATCAGGTCTGGATGACAAGAGACCTTCAGCAGTCCTTGCCTAGGCTCCAAGCCCTTAGCCTGATCCACTCTGGCACAAGAGACATTGCTCTGCTTCAGTGGGAAGTGTTGATTGTTGTTTTTGTTTTGTACTGTTTTTTTTAACACAGGGCACACTGAGGTTTCTGTGACTGGACAGACAAGGAGCATTGGTGTAAGCTCTTGTCTGTGGGCTGTGCTTGCCGGTAAATTCTGTATATAAGAGTCTCTGTTGATTGTTGTTTTGTGTCTCTTTGTTGCTTGGTTTAATTTGTTTAAAGATGGGGCATATCCTACTTTACTGGGGCCCCAGCTGCGTGTGGCAGGCGGAACCCGTGGCAGGCGGAACCCGTGGCAGGCGGAACCCGTGGCAGGCGGAACCCGTGGCAGGGGTTGCAGGAACTTCCCAGCAGCTGCCGAGAGTTCTTTATCTCAGGGACCCTCCTGCTCTCCCTCTCAAGGCATCAGCTGCCTGAAACGCTTAGCTAGTGAGGGTTCTTGTCTGTCTATAATGTCACTTTGGTTGCAGATGTTCTTTGCTTGCTTCCTTATCATTTTGGGGACTTAGTTTGCTCTTTGCCATTTTATGAATCCTCTGTCTCTGCTGTGTGGGCTCTGGGCCACTCGAATGGAAGGTTCTCTGCTGTTCTGGGTGCTTGGGAGATAAGATTCTAAGGCTAATGTCCCAGTCCCTCCTTTTGAGAGCACTCATTTATTTACATTAGGGTTGCTTTTGTTTCTGTTTTGAAATAGGATAAGATCCCTTCTTATATGCAAGATTTCACGTTGCTATATAATAAGGATTCTACTCAGAAAGAAAAATATGGGAAACAAACCATCGAAACCCCAAGTCTTCCTCCTGCAAGGGCGGAGCTGCAGAAGTGCCCTCCAGCAGCTGCAGGAGTGGCAGCAGGGGCCACTCCCACTTTGTAGAGGAAAAAAAGTACTTTCACATTAAAGCCGCTGGAGGCCAGGCGTTGCTGTGGTCCTGGGAACAAACGTGGGGGGCCTGATATCTCCCTTCTCTCCCTTTCTCCAGTCCCCCAAAAGTTCTCAAGGTCACGTTATCCCTGTTAGGAAATTTGTCAAGAAAATGCGTTGGGTAATAATAATTGGCTTTGAAATCTCATAAAGTTGTTATCCTATATAATGAAATGCAAATTGTCCCCTCCACTGGAAGTTTGACTAGAGTTCTACCTGGGGGCAGGGCCAGCCTGCCAACTGCCTGGGGCCCCTCCCCCCAGGCTGGCCCTACCCCCAATCAGCCCCCCCATCCCGATCAGGGGCGGGGCCAGCTGGACCCCACCGATGCAGGAATTCATGCACCAGGCCTCTAATGACATGATAAATAGATGTCACTAAAATGAAGGGTTTTTAGTTTTTCCCAAGTTTTTGTTAACTTAAAACTTGGGAGTCTGCTGGGTTAAATAGTAAAAATGATTAAATATCTAGGTATTGTGAAATACCAGGACACTGATATACTAATTAACCTGAGTTTGCCTACGTTTGGCTTCTTATTACAGAGAATCTAGAGGACGGATTTGAATCTATTAATGAATATGTCTTGGATTTTATTTGAAATATAGCTCTTTAAAAATGTGAATGTATTGCTAATCTGAGGAATGTTAATTACTTACTTGTCACCAAAAAGATCAAGGTTTCTAAGAATTAAGAATTCTAATTAAGTTGGAAAGAAATTATATGGTTTTGGTAATCTAGAATTGAAAATAGGTGGTTCTAAAGTTGGTTATTTCTGATTCTCAGCTGGTCTGCCTTAGACCCCCTAAGCCTCAGCTCTAGTCCTCCGTGCAGCCCCATTTCCTCTCCAACAAGATGAAAGAAACTACCATGAACCAAGAGAAACTTGCCAAACTGCGGGCACAAGTGCACATGGGTGGGAAAGGAACTGCTCCTAGAAAGAAGGGGGTTCACAGAACAGCTACAGCAGATGGTAAACAACTTTAGTTCTCCTTAAAGAAGTCAGGGGTAAACAATATCTCTGGTATTAAAGAGACAAATATGTTCACAAAGCAAGGAAGGGTGATCCACTTTAACAACCCTAAAGCTTAGGCATTGCTGGCAGCGAACACTTTCCCCATGACAGGCCATGCTGAGATAGGGCAGCCGACAGAAGTGCTACCTCGCATCTCAAACCAGCTCGGGCAGACAGTCCGATGGTTTAAGGAGACAGGCTGAAGCTCTGCCCAAATAATCTGTGGGTGGAAAAGCACCGCTTCCTACTGGAGAGGATGATGATGATGAAGTTCCAGATCTTGTGGAGAATTTTGATGAGGTTTCCAAGAATGAAGCAAACTGCACTGAGTCAACTTTTAAAGAAGATAAACTTGAAGAAGTTTCTGGGAGCTGCTATTTTATATTATGACTGTTTTTTCAAATTTTATTTATGGATCTGATAATATTTTTAGCCCAACACCACTTTTTTCAGTTTTTGCTTATACATAAATCATTCTTTGCAGCTAATTAAACTGAAGAAGCTTGGGAATAAAGTTTGAAACAGGTTAATAAAGTTATTTTCCTAGTATAGTTTTATTTTTTATGTCATTGACACTGATTTGTACACAGAAAGCAGTTGTTTGTAGAAAGCTAATCAGGGCATGTAATATGACATAATCTTTGCTGGAATTTTATTAAAGACTTAACATGGTAGAATCATGTAAAAAATTAAAGTTGGTTATTTCTGAATGAGTTAAGAAGAAAAATAATCTGAAGGGGATTAGGAAAATTTCAGAAGGTCTGCGCAAGTTGAAAAAAATTATATGGAGGAAAGAAGCAAAAAGAAACATATAGGTAAACTGAATAATCCTATATAATAAAACCCTAATATGCAAATCAACTGAATGGAAGAACAACTGGCGGAATGACTGGTTGCTATGATGCACACTGACCATGGCGGGGGGAGGGGGGGGTGGGGGAAGCACAGTTGCTACGATGTGCACTGGCCATGGCGGGGGGGGAGGGGGCAGCTCATGTGTTGAGCATCTGCCCCCTGAAAGGGAGGCAACTGGTGGCGGTGATCAGGGGGCAGGGCCAACCAGCAGGCGGTGCCAAGCCACCAACCAAGACGGGTGCCGGCAGGCCCCCCCCCCCCCCCCATCACCCCACCTGCTGGATCATCCCACAGATGGCCCTGATTACTGACTAGGCCTAGAGACCCCACCCTATATATTGGGAACAGTCTCTTATATTTAAAAATAAAACCTGGCAAGGCTACTCTAACACTGAAAAAACAGGATGATGCAGTGATGACATGCATGGACTCTGGCTTGCACATTTTGTGGAGAGCCCTGATTCTGACACTTACAACTGTGTGACAAAGCCAATTACTTAACTTCTCTCTGCTTCAGTTTTTCCACCCATAAGATGGGGAAAATGGTACTACTGCCTCAGAAGGATCATGTTATGTACTACTTCTTATAATCAGGGTAAAAAAATGTAGCTGCCCATACAACAGCAAGATGCCTTTCACCTGTATGAAAAGTATGGTCACCAGTGCATGCAGAGTCCCAGATTGCAAGAGGGATATCCGACTGCCGGTTTAGGCCCAACAATCCCTGAGGGTCCCAGATTGCGAGAGGGCACAGGCTGGGCTGAGGGCCCCCCTCATGCATGAATTTCATGCATTTAATAAAATAAATGAATCTAAAGTAAACTAATACAGAATTTGTTTGTTCCTTTTCCAGTCTGTTAAAAAGGAAAAAGTTTTTCTTGTATTTGCCTAGGAAGCAAAAGTTCTATAAATTATTAAAATGGTTATCTATATATATAAAAGCCTAAGCGACCATCGCAACCGAATGGACAACTGAACAGGCTGCGTGGGACAACCAGGCTGGCAGAAGGGGGTTAGTGAGAGGCAACTGAACAACCAAGCAGCAGGCTGTGTGGGGCGACCAGGCTGGCAAGGGTGGCAGTTAGCGGTGACCAGGCTGGCTGGGGGAGGGGAGGCAGTTGGGGGCAACTAGGCCGGCAGGGGGGGAAGTTGGGGGTGATCAGGCCAGCAGGGGGGGCAGTTAGGGACAATCAGTCAGGCAGGCAGGTAGGCAGGTGAGTAGTTTGGAGCCAGTGGTACTGGACTGTAAGAGGGATGTCTGACTGCCTGTTTAGGCCCAATCCCCAGGATTGGACCTAAACCGGCAGTTGGACATCCCCTGAGGGGCCCCGGATTGGAGAGGGTGCAGGCTGGGCTGAGGGACCCTGCCCTCCCCCCCCCCCCCCATGCACCGGGCCTCTAGTATTTTATGTTATTTAATCAGATACTTGATGACTTTTTTTTAAAAAGCCATCTCCTTAACTGTGGGAACTGAAGTTTTGCTAGTTTATGTTTGTGTTTAATACTCTTTTGTTGTCACTTTGAATGAAAGCATAATTTAATACTGTTTATTCTTTATAATCCTATATAATAAAAGCCTAATATGCAAATCATTCGATGGGGAATTTGATGAGAAGTTTGGCCACTCATTATGACATGCACTGACCACCAGGGGGCGGCACAGCACTTGCAGCAGGTGGCAGTGGAAATACTGCTGGCCCCAATGGGCCCCAATGAGAGCAGGACTGCAGTGGGATGGTGGAGCAGGTGAGCAGGCAGTGCCAGGCCAAGGCAGGTGCAAGCAGGGGCCCGACCCCACCAATCACCCCACAGATGGCGACCAGCTGCGGCAGCAGGGTGAGGGGCTGCCGCCTGGCTCCCAGGTGCTGAGGGAGCCAGGCCAGGGGCCCAGCCCCAACTGATCACCCCACAGACAGCAACCAGAAGCTGGCAGGCCCTGATCACCCAATTGGGGCTGGGCCCCGGCTGGGACAGGGAACTGGGGTGGGGGTGGGTGGCAGTGACCAACCTTCTGTAGCACCTGGGCGGGGACTGCAACCTCTCACTGGCTACCTGGGGGCGGGGGACAGGGACGGAGGTTCGGTGAGAATGGGATGTGTCCACCAAGCTCACTCTCACTCCCCCTGCTACCCTCCCCCAGAATGCCAGGGCTTGTGCGCCAGGGAAGACCCTGCACTCAGGTGCTGGGCACCTGAGAGGAACCCACTACACACCCACGGGGCCTCTTCCGGGTGAGCTGGGCCACAGCCGCTGGGACTGCAGGGGCTGGTCGGGATCCCTGTGGGTTCACACAGGAGCCGGTCTGTGAGGCTGGCTGGGAGAGAGTGTGCTGCCCGCCTGGTTTCTATGTGGCACCGCTGGGTGGCCCAGAGGCCCATGCTTCACCCCAGCCCATGGAGTCCAGCCATGCTCACCACATCTCTGCTTGGGGACTCAGGTGCCATGACTCAGGCAGAAGGGGGGCAAGAGGGGGCCCCAGGGACCCAGGTGCTGCCCAGGGCCCAGAGGTCAGCTGGGACCTGCCCTTACATGCTAGATGCTTGTGCGTTGATCGCTGGCCAGGCCTTGGGACCGCACCTGTGCATGTATTTCGTGCACTGGACCTCTAATAATATATAATCTTTGGCCAAATATGCTTGATAACCTTCCCAGGGTTTGTATTTTACAAAACTGTCTTTTGACCTAGAATTGGCTTTGGGTCATGCCAATAGGTCCTGGAATGCCTTGAGGATTTGTTTTCTCTCCTTCTGAAGGTAAATTATATATATAGATTTTTAATATATTTTATTGATTTTTACAGAGAGGAAGGGAGAGGAATAGACAGTTAGAAAATCAATGATAGAGAAACATTGATCAGCTGCCTCCTGCATGCCCCTTATTGGGGACTGAGCCCACAACCAAGGAACATGCCCTTGATCAGAATCGAATCTGGAACTCTTCTTCAGTCTGCAGGCTGATGTTTTATCCACTGAGCCAAACTGGTTAGGGCAAAAATTTTATATTTAAGGTATATAGGAAGCTCTGTCAAATAAAAAAGTAATAACTATAGTCTATTTGTATATGCATATTATCAAAATTGATGTTCTGGAGATTATATAAAAAATCTCCAGGAACCTATAAATTAGGATATACTGTCATTTATAACTCTATTATTATGGAATACTGTATTTTGCAGAAAGGATAGGATTTTATGTAAATTGCATTATAATCAAATCCATAACCATGTCATTTTAAATTTCTTCTTTTCATTTAGAAACAGTCACTGTTTTGTTATAATGCATTGGCAAAAATGTTATATCTTCTGAGAGATCCATGGGAAGGACTCTGACATTTTAAATTACATATCTCTGAGAATAGATTTTTCAGGTCAACCCCTTTGAACTGGATGAAAATTATTAGAACTTTATAGAGTATCTGGATTTATAGAAGTATTAGTAAGAAAAATCAGGAGAAACAAAAATTGATTATGGGACTTAATGAACTGAAAATGATTACAGTTTTTGTAAGTTGTTGTTAAAAGTATTTCTGACTTTTAATCTTATTGTTTTTCAGACATAAGGAAACCTGTTTCCTTTCTTAAAGCAACTTGGTAAATTATGCTTTCATAAGCAATGTTGAGGCATTTAGATTTTTCTCCCTACCTTATCCCTCTGGAATTTGGACACCTTAATGAGTGAGTATTATTGTTCTCATGGCAATATAGTTATTTGCATAAATCAAATAGAAATCTAATTTCTTCCTAACAGGAGTCTAATTTCTTCATAAAGCCAGTTTCCAAATGTGGTTTTTATTAACCAAGACTTGGACTGGAATGTCTTGTCTGAGAGAGACTTGCTAGGACTCTGGATGTGTCCAGAAAGCTCTGAGGAAAAGGTGGACTTTGAAGTGATGAGCCCTTGGGGAAATAGCCTGGTACCTTGGTCACGTGGTTCACGCCAGTCTTTCCAGGTAAGGAATAAAAGTTGTTTTCCTGAAAGAAGGCAAAGAGAAACCTCAAGACACCTTTGGGGACCTCAAGGACTTGAGGACACGGCCCAAAACATACAGGTATTCCAAGTAACCATGGCTTTGGCTTCTCTGCCCTGAGGGGCCAACTGCTCACTAGAGCTCAATCTAAAGATTACTTATAAATGAATAAATTCCAGCAAAGCAAATTTGAGAAAGTCTATGCAGTAAATTTGATCAATTGCTACACTTGGGTTTCTGCTAAACAAAAAACAAACTTGATGCAATCTCTTTGAAAATAAGGGTAATCTTAGGGAGAAAAATTGTGCTTCATTTGAAACCACAATATCCAATTGTGAGTGTTGGACTCCAGTACAATTAACTGTCTTCAAAGTTTTGTTTTTAAGGCTGTGTCTGTGTATGCCTTACAGGCCTCAGCCCTGGTGACATCACCAGAAATATTCTCTATTGACATCCATCAAATTGTCACTGTGTATTTCATGCCAATGGAAGCCCTGTATCTGAAAATCTTCTCCACGGGTTTAAAATTTACTGTATGCACTAGCCTTTGTATTTTGTTTGCTTCTGTTTTCACAGAATGTATGCCTATATTTACCTGATTGTTTGCTCAAACAGTACAGGCTTCACCGCAGAAGCCATCACTGGGTCCTGAAAGTAATACTCAACAGCTTAGGCTTATGATTGAGTCAATGAAACACAGATGGTCTATTGGCTCCACTTAAAACTGCTTTCCCCCTTTTGGTTCCCTCCTTCTTTTGTCAGACTGGAAGGACTTCAGGACTCTCATCAGCAAGAAGCAGTTACAGAAGAGACCTGACGCCCCTTTTCCCTGAAAGGATTCAGAGCCAAAAATCCAAATGGGGAAATTAAAATAGTCCAGGAATAATACAAATCAGTAGCAAGACACTTTCCATATAAAACTAATCTCATAGATATAAGATGATGATATTGACATGAGGGGAAATGATAGGGAGAAGGGCACACAATAAGAACAGGACCATAGTTGTTTGATGATTGTTCACCTTACTAACTATGGATAGGTTTTCCTACCACCCTGGGAAACTGGAGGACATGCTACAAGGAGAAAGACAGCTGTAAAAAGGTAAGAGACACCTTGGGGCCCAGATAGGTCCATTGCTCAGAAAAGAAAATACAGCCTAAGTTTCAACCTATGAACCAGGCGATCACGGTTCGATTTCCAGTCAAGGCATATGTCCAGGTTGCAGGCTTGTTGTAGGCTTGATCCCCAGTGTAGGGCATGTGGGAGGCAGCCGATCAAAGATTCTCTCTCATCATGGATATTTCTCTCTCTCCCCGCCTCTCCCTTCTTCTCTGAAATCAATAAAAATACATTAAAAAAAAAAAGAAGAAGAAGAAAATAGATTTTGAGAACAGACAAAGGACACTTTGATTTGGTTGCTGTGCTGGACCCTGAGCCCCTCAGGGGAGTTTGCCTCAGGAATGCTGACAATTCTCCAGTCCCAGGAATGGGCGGGGCTGTTTTTAAAGCCATTGAAAATTAACTACCTTCTTATCAGGCTTCAAGATCCTAGAAGGAGACACAGGGACCACAACCTTGCAGCCCCTATCTCCCCTTCCGCTTTGCATGCAGCCTTCTTCCTTATCACTCTATAATCATCCAGCTAGGAGGAGGTATCAGAGCAGATTTGCATGGATGGCCTGCTGCTCTCCCATACTGCGCATTATCAGAATAAATGCTCATACATGATTCAACCCTGTCTCTGCTTAATTGGCTCAAGTAGTGACAGGCAGCCCTGACCCTTTGTTGTCCGGTTTCAAGACTGTAGACCTGGGAGCTGTGTTGGTGTTCACTGGGCAATTCCCCATGAGGGGTGTCCAGCTTCTTTATCGACCTAAGGGGGTTAGCTGTGGTATTCCCGTGGGAGGTGAGCACCATCCTTGGCCTCTGGGAAGGTTTAAGTGGCAGGGCATGCCCTCTGGCAGAGTAAGAAAGCTCATCCCCGCAGGCCCCTCACCTTCAGGAAAAACTCTAGGTGGGGTTAACATGTCTTTAACACTCTTCTGACACCAGAGCAAGAACACCACAAAAAAAGGAGCCTTGTATGCAATCCGCATAGGCCACCTTCTCCAGCCAGACACTTAGAGCAACTTTGTATCTTTTTGCCCTTATTTTTAGAGTCCCGTCTGTTTGTGGAAAGTGATACTGGTTTCCCTCAATCCTGTCATTATATAAGGTTTCCACTTTAATGCATTTATTTGACTTAAGAAAGTAAAGTGACTTAATTTAGGAAATCTATGAAATAAATCATAGTTGTATGACAGTAATTGAGGTTGATCAAACCTATTCAAGCCCAAATTCTCTAATAATGAACTATACGGCTGGCAAGAAAGGGAGAGAAACACAACCAGCCTTCAAGGACCTTATGGCCTCGTCCAGGGTTTCTCAGTCTGGGCGCTATGAGGTCTGAGGCCAGCTCATTCTGAGGGCTATTCTGTGTATTGCAGGACATTGAGCAGCATCCCTGCCTCTAGCCACCCAATGCCAGGAGCACCCCAGACACCTTCATGCCCCCCCAGTGAGAATCGCTGATCTGGTCTCAGGATGGGACCCAGGGAGCCTTGGACAACTTCTCTGGCTGTCGACCTGCAGAGCAGCAGGACGTGAGGGTCCCAGCTGAGAGGTCTGGCCTGGAGAAGTGGCCCAGTGGCCCACCAGCATCTCCACTTCAGAACAACTTAGGTCATGAGACCGGGCAATAAGAAGTAGAAACTTAGAGCTATTTAGGATCCCTCCATCATCCAGAAATTTCTATAGCTGAGCTCCCAGAGAAAGTGCAGCTGCACCGTCAAACCTATGCTGGCTGTGTGGATGTGGGAGCTGTCCTCCAAGGTTCATTTGTGTTTGCTGAGCTGCATGCCAGAGGTGTGTGTGGGGGGTGGGGGGTAAGGGATGTTGGGGTTGGGGAACAAAATAAAATAAAAACCTTCACAAAGCAGGAAGGAAAACAGGAATAAAATATAACATGAGCCCTAGACAGTTTGGCTCAGTGGATAGAGCATCAGCCCACAGACTATAGGGTCCCAGGTTCAATTCTGATCAAGGGCACATACCTCGGTTGCAGGCTCAATTCCTGGCCCTAGTTGGGGCATGAGTGGGAGGCAACCAATCGATGTGTCTCTCTCACATCAATGTTTCTCTCTCTCTGTCCCCCTCCCTTCCACGCTCCCTAAAAATCAATGGAGAATATCCTCAGGTGAAGATTAACAAACAAACTATATATATGATAGAATGGAAGGATGGAGACATGAGGATTCTTTTTTCAGTGGAGAATTTTTAACAAGATGCCAAAAAATGTTTATTTAAACAAAAAAAGAATATGAAAAGGGATGGCAGGGTTTTAACTCAGTAAGGTCTCTGTCCCTACTTGGGCTGCAGGGCAGTCACCTGGGGGAACTTTCAGGTAACATCCATGCAACCCTGAGGTAGGCATCAGCATTTTCCAAAGCCCCTCACTCCCCCACCCACTTCTATATCTAGCCAGAAGGGAGGACCACATAGCCAGAAGGGAGGACCACATAGCCAGAGGGAGGACCAAGTTTCTGAAGCTCCAGGGGAGTCTGGTGCTGTTTCCATTTCTCTGTAAGTTACCTTTCTTTGCTGCATGATGTTTCTGTTTTCTTTCCTGTGGTTTCCCTCCACACCACCTGTCTGTTTTGTTTTTCATCAATTTCAATGTTTCTGACAGATGACACCATTTTAGGGGCTCTGCCAAAGCTCTCTGCAGCCACTTTACAAATGCTGGAACAGAAAGCCAGATGTGCCCAGAGCCCTAGCTTTGATGGACACAGCTGCATTGCCTACCTTCCAGTCTGGTTTCGGTGTGCAAATGCAGCGAAACCGCTGGGACAGTGAGACCTCCCCTGGGGCTGCTGCATCCTGTGTCTAGCTCAGCGTCTGGCGTCTGGACACAGTCGGCTTTTAGTAACTATTTCTTGAGAATGAATAAATAAACAAAGGATGCTCGCCTGTGAGTGGCCTCATTGTCTCTACATTATCCCACGCAAACGCCTCAGAAGCTGCCCTGTGAGACTCATCTGCTTTCACATGCGTGTGGTAGACATGGTGCAGCTGGCAGTGCATTGGGGACAGCACCTGGCGCCCCCGTTACCTTTCCTCGTGAGGGTCTGCGCCCATCTCTCAACATGGGCTCACACAGGGCTGCAGTAGGATGAGGACTGTGCAGCACAGGGTGCATGATGTAAAGAGCAGTCCCCCCAGAGCCCTGAAACCCAGGGTTGACATGGAGAGAAAGGCCTGCTTACAGGTGGACACCCGGGGCCTCGCCAGCATCACCCTAGTCCCAGCCCTGCGATCTCAAAGCAGGTGAAATGCTGGGAAGACAGAGACCTGCCAGGGGAATGCATTTTCTGTTAATAAGATATAGACATATTGGAGAAGAATGCAAAGGGGAAGAGTTTTCAGGATAAAACACAAGACCTAAATAATGCAAAAGGAAGAGGGGCCGTGTTCAGGTGTGGGTGCAAAGTCTCTGGGACCTGTCACTTCTCTCGTGTCTCATCCCCAGAACTTATCCTGCCTACTCGTCTCTCCCTGGACAACTACACAGGTCCCCTAACTCCTCCCCCTCCATCCCATCACCCCTTCTGACATCTAGTGTGTGTCCGTGGCCCCCTTTCTCCCTGGGAAGATGCCCAAGTCTCCAGCCTGGCTTGTGGGACCCTCCTCCCTGCCCCGCCAGCCCATCCCACACTCAGCCACCCCAGCTCCCAAGAAAATTTTCTTCTGATTCTAAAAGAATTTGGGAATGTTTGGGGTCCCTCAGCACTGTGCCTATAGGGGAAGTGGGCCCCACCTGGGGACCCTGCTGAACTGCTCTGTGAGGGTTTTCTCAGTCCTCCTATAGAGGTCTGGTTTCCCCACCCAGCCTCGGAGACAGGCGACGCCCCAGGCTTCCAGCTAACCCACAGCCTTGATGAACCAAACTCAATTAGCCTCGTGGGTGATGCTGGAGAAGGAAGCAAGCCAGCCCCATGCTGGACAGTCTGTCATGGCTAAATGAGCATGAACGTGGCCATCTGCCTGGAGAGAGAAATATTATCATCAACATGAAAGCACAAATGAGGTGTTGGTACTGTAGGAAACACAGAGAAAGTCTGCAGCCAATTGGTTTGTTTATTTGTTTGTTTATTTCTTATTTTATCCTCACCCAAGGATATTTCTTCCAGTGCTTTCCAGAGAGAGTGGAAGGGAGGGAGGGGGAGAGAGAGAGAAACATTGATGTGAGAGAGACACTTCCATTGGTTGGCTCCCACATGTGCCCTTAGTGGGGCTGGGGAACCTGCCATTGAGGTATGTGCCCTTAACCAGGAATTGAACCCACAACTCTCAGTCTGCAGGCTGATGCTCTAACCACTGAACAAACTGTCCAGGGCTGAAGCTGTTTAGACGCTATGTCTGTCACCAGGAACATTAGCTGGCCCCTGCGGTGCGCATTTGAGGGGCAGGTTTATCTTAGCATCTGTATTGCCTGCATTGCCTGCTAAAATAACTCTAGCCCAGCCAGGGCTATGATGGAAACTGTGGCTCGATCCTCTATTTCATTCCACTTTTTAGGTTTTTCTTCAAAAAGCATTTTGATGGAGGAAACAATAAAAAAAAATAATTAACAGGGTTTACAAAAAGAGTATTCTTTCATTTTAAAAAGTGGTCTGGACCTGGCTGGTATGGATCAAAGAGTTGTAGGTTGAGGATGATAAAAATAAATAAATAAATAAAGTGGTCAGCCTGTGATTTAAAATTATAGCCAAGAAATAAAAAAGTAAAATAAAACATGGATAGAGACATGTGTATTTTGATATACATATATATCATATTAATATATAAAATATCAATATATCTTATATACATATGTATGTATGCCTATATATATATATTTTTTTAAATATATTTTTATTGATTTCAGAGAGGAAGGGGGAGAGAGAGAGAGAGAGAGAGAGAGAAACATCAATGATAAGAGAGAATCATTGATTGGCTGCCTCCTGCACTTCCCCTACTGGGGATCAAGCCTGCAACCTGAGCATGTGCCCTTGACCAGAATTGAATCTGGGACCCTTCAGTCCGCAGGCTGACACTCTGAGCCAAACCAGCTAGGGCTATACATATATATTTTTATATCAATATATGATATATGCTATATATCATATATACATGTCAATATATACATATATTGTATATACATATGCAAATATACATGCACATTTACAATTAGCCATATTTAATATACATGATACTACATTACAAACAAGTTGAACTTGGGAGGTGGGCTGCAGTCATGCTGTTGCTGGGCTGCAGTCATGCTGTTGCTGGGGTTGTTCATCGTCATGGTGACTGTCGCTAATGCCTAGCTGCTGCTTTGCTGGCCGCTGGTGCCTTTTACCATGTTCCTTCATTGTCATCATCACACGTGGCGTCTGACTTGACTGAGGTCACCCAGCTGGACTTGAACTCAGGTCTCCTGACTTCAAATGCCACAATCTTTCTAGTAGCTCATCTTCACTCTCCCCACCTCCCCCTCTCCTGGCCCGCCCCCCCCCCCCCCGCTACGTGGCACACCCCCCCAAACTTGTTCCAGGGAGAGGACTGCTTTAACTGTTGGCTTTTTCTTTCCCCCTTGTGTGGAACTTAATTCATAGTTTAAATAGGGAATACATCCAACTTGCAAAATTAATGAGATGTCTCCTGGGTGCTGGGTCTGTTTTCTGGCTGATTGATGAATGCCAGGACAGTTTCAAACTTAGGCATATGATGGATGTGGTCCTGGGAAGAAAAAGCACGTCTGAGAAGCCAGCCGAGCACGGGAAAGCCGCTGGTGTCCCTGTGCGCCTCCGGGAAGTTACAGTGAAATGGAGTCATAAACTCCGAGGAGGGTGTCAGCCTCCCAGCTCCACCTGATATCCTGGGCAGCCGCAGGCAAGTGGCTCCGCTTTCTGAGTCTCAGGTGTTTCTTCTGTGATATGAAATAATAATAATAATGATAGTCCCCAGATCACTGATACCAAACATGTCATGTATTTAGCACAGCGCCTGGAATGCGGGAAACTCCTGGGAAATGATGGGGACATTATATGTAAGGCGGACACTGCAAGGTCCCTAGTCAATATCCATTCTCCTTTTCTTCTTTGCCGACAGAATCTCAACTTCGCTTGGGTAGTAATGGGCCTAGTTAAACACATTAACTTTCCTAGACATCCTCGCAGCTTGAAACGGCCATGTGACCCAACTCTGGGCAGTGGGAAGTCCGAAGCAATCTTTTGGCAGGGTCTGCCACTTTAATATTTAAAAAAACTCAAGGAATTTTGGCATTTCCCTCTTCTCTACCCTCCCTTCTTTGTTCCTGGACTATGGCATGGATGCAATGCCTGGAGACAAAACAACCTTTTTGCTCTTGGGAAGATAAGAAGCATACTGCAAGGATGGGTGAGAAAGAGGGTGTCTGGATCCTTTAGCATCATGGACCCATTGTTTGGCTTCATGTTCTCTGGGGTGGTGGGGGTGGGGAGGACATACAGCCCCACTGTGTTCAGCTGCCATTGAGTTTGTTAGATGTGGCTGAAGACAGCCCTAATCAGTACCCCATGGCTGCAGAGCTGTTCTTTGCCATCCCTGGCCCCACTTAGGGCTCAATCTGGGTCCTTGGTAAGCATTTCAATTGAGCAGCTTGAAGGAAACAACCTGGGAAAGAGAATTGACTGCCAAGGTCCAATACAAACTAACATTTTGACTTGTAGCCTTTCGTCTTCCTTTTTGCACACACATTTAAATATAAACTTAACTTGTGATGGTGACCTGCACTGCTTTGCTACTTTTCATGAATCTACTGTTAAAACCTTCTTTGTATCATTAAACTGGCTTCTACAATAAAAATAATAAGTCAAGTAAGGAGATGTGCCTGGTCCTTCAGTTGCTTCAGTGTCGCCTACTAAGAACCGGGTCTGCCTGGTTGGCGTGCCTCAGTGGTTGAGTGTTGACCTAGGAACCAGGAGGTCACCATTCGATTCCCAGTCAGGGCACATGCCTGAGTTGCGGGCTTAAACCTCAGTGGGGGGCATGCAGGAGGCAGCCGATCAGTGATTTTTCTCTCATCATTGATGTTTCTCTCTCTCTCTCTCTCTCTCTCTCTCTCTCTCTCTCTCTCTCTCTCTCTCTCTCTCTCTCCCCCCCTTCCTCTCTAAAATCAATAAAAAAATATTTTTTTAAAAAGGGCCAGCTTTGTGCAACACTTATTCAAGCAGACATCCACCCTGCAGCTACATAAATGAATATTTCCTGTTCATAAGTGCGTTAGGGAAAGACATCAGAGCTGCTGGTGGGCAAGTTTGCAGGCAGCTCCTTAGGATGGCCTGGGGGATTGGGGGTCATCTCTCCTTTGGTGGATACTCATTATGCTCTTTCCAAATATTGCTATGACAAATTCATACCGGTTTCACCAAGAATACACATTTTTGCAAATAATGAGACATGAAGCCTTAGTTCTGCAATTCTACCCCACAACTCTCAAAAGCAGCGTCTAATCTGATGCTGAGCCTCCCTCCTTTAAAAAAAAAATGTTTATATTGGTTTTAGAGAGAGCAGAAAGGAGAGGGACAGAGAAACATCCATGTGAGAGAAAAACATCAATTGCTGCCTCCAGCACACCCCTTACTGGAGAGGGATTGAGCCCACAACCCTGGCATGTGCCCTGACCAGGAATGGAACTGGTGACCTTTCGGTTCATGGGACAATGGGATGGCACTCTACCAACTGAGCCACACCAGCTGGGCAGAGCCCCCCTCCTCTCTGCCTCCACTCCCACATTGGTCCAAGGTCCAGAGGGTGTGGGCAGTGAGTCAGAAATTACTTGTGAAAGTGAATCCAATACTAATAACATGTTGACAACAATACTAGTGATACATTGAACACTTAATAAAGTCACACAAAGAACGACTCAAGAAGCCCCTAGCTCAGTGCCACTGTCCTACCCAACAGGATAGGGCCAAGCTGGCGGGGAGGTCTCATGGCCCCCACAATCCCTGCCCCCACCACACCTCGCTGCCCTCCCCCCCCAACTTAACGGTTCATGTGTTCAAATATGGATTCGGTATTGCCAGATTTTTAAAGAGAGGTTTAGAGACATGGATTTTTATTTAAACTCTCCCAATTTTTAAATACTGGTCACTTCTTTAAAACACTGTAAGGGCCAAAAAACTGAAAGCATTGAACAGGTAGAACCTGGCCCCACCTGCAGTCTTGGGTTTGGAGGGTCCTGGCCACCCCGCCTCGTTAGGGAAGGAGCACCTGCAGAGGAGACAGCCAGGCGCTGCATCACGGTGATAGCCTTTTTGCTGAACATTGGTTTGCCAGACACCATGTGCTTTATGCACAAATGAGACAAATTGAGGGCATTTGCCTGGGAACGAGTGCATATTTTTTCATTAAGGAGCTGAGTGTGTGGTTAGCTGCCCAGGGCTGGGGAAGGTGGGAGGCCCCGCAGACTGGGAGGTGCAGAGTTCCCGTGTCTTCATTCTGTCCCAACCGCAGCCTCACTGCTTGGGCCAGGGGGTAGGAAAGCCTCCTTCACCAGCCCCATGTGCCAGCCGCAGCTGGAGGGGGTTGGAGCTCTGATTTTTGTCCCCAACTATCCAGGCCTCCAGACCCAGAACTCAGATGTCTAGAGGCAGCACCCAAGAGCAGACTGGCCCCTTCACTGGGTGAAGCAAGGTGGCACTCGCCCTGACTGAGACCTAGGAGGCGGTTGCTGTGTTCGGTTCCAGGCCCTTATTTAGTTGTCTGGTGTGTGTTTCATTGCTCAGACTTCAGTCTAGATGAGGCAACCAACTTGCCCCCGTTTGCAGGACTGAAAGCGCCCATCCTAGGGAGCCCCTCTGTCCTGGGAAGCAAGGACAGTGGGTCACACTAAGTCTATAAGCCCCAGGCGATGGCTTCAGACTCCACAACAGAGAACTCCTGCCAGGCTGTAGAGGGCGTAACTTAAAAGACTTGGGACGTGGGCTCAGCCGGCATGGCTCAGTGGTTGCATGTCAACCTAGGAACCAGATGGTCATGGTTCAATTCCCGGCAGGGCACATGCCCGGGTTGTGGGCTCAATCACCAGTGTGGGGTATGCAGAAGGCAGCCAATCGATGATTCTCTCTCATCTTTGATGTTTCTATCTCTCTCTCCCTCTTTTCTTTCTGAAATCTATAAACAATAAAAAAGACTTAGGACATGGGATTTGAGTTGGAAGACAGACCCTGATGTAGCTTTGATTCTGCAGGTAGGAGAGAGGCATGGACCGCCAGTGGGACAATGTTAGACACAGCTGGCAGCCCTCTACACCCTGCTGTTCACCTGCAGCCCCAGGCCCTCAGCATCAGTGGCACTGAGCAGCGGGTAGAAACACAGATTCCGCACCTGCTGGGTTTGCACCTGCCCTTGGAGACGACTCCAGGGGCTTCCAGAACTCTGTCTCTGCTTCTGTGTTTCCACAGCTCAACTGGATGAAAGGACAGAGCAGGGTTCCAGGGGCAGCTCAGAGAAACGAGCAGGACCAAGAAGTCTGGTGTCACTCCCCTGCTCCGGAGGGTGAGAGTGCCCGTGTCAGTCCTCATGTCACTGCACCCGCAGACCAAGTCTAGAACCCTCCATCCACTGGACAAACAGGTTGGCAATGTCCCCTGTTACATGGTCCGACTGATCATGAGTCTCTGAGGATAAGGGACTTTGTGCATTTTAAAATCTCTTCTGTCTAGATAGTCCAGAACCTTCCAAATACAGTTTACCTAATTCTGCATCCGTTAAAATGCTTTAGGCTGAAAATAACACAAATCCCAACCAACAATGGCTTAAACAAACAGGAGTTAGTTTTTCATGCATGACAAGGAGTGTCAAGGGTGCTGCTTGGCAGGGACCCTGTCCCTGTGACTCCATCAGGCACTGAGGCTGCCCCTGCTTCCATCCTCAGAGTGATGGCCTCCTGGTCTCAAAACAGCTGCTGGAGCTTGAAGCATCACACTGACATTTTCAAGAGAAGAAGGCAGCAGAAGGTGAAGCCAGTGACAATGGCCTTCTTATCAGAATATTTCTCAGAAATGCTTCTTTAGACTTAACTATGTCTCATTTGTGGAGCCATGGGGCCACCAAGGCTGCAGCCAAGGTTGGGCAGGGAGGTGCTTGGCTGTGTTGCGTCAGCACGGCCAAGGGTGAACCTGAGGAGGGGCAATGAAGGATTAAAGAAGACAGGCAAAGAGAATACAGCTGGGGCTTGGTGGATCTCCCATGCCTGGATGAGGACACAAAAGACCCAGCCTGCAAGCTGATGCTTTATTTTATAGTCTCATTAAAACAAGAGTGGATTAACATGTAAACAAATGTTCTTGTTTTGGCAACACTTGCTGCACCTCCCACAGCCCATTAGCTACTTAGGAAGGAATTAGGGAGGGCTAGAAGGTCAGGCTTAATTATGCTAGGAGAGCTCTGCCCTCCAGGCTGGGACTTATTTGTGGCCCTGCCACAGGTCAGCCTGAGGCTTGGCCCTAGAGCCGCTCCCTACACTTGGCAAAGGGGAATGGATGGCATGATGGGCAGACCGATCCTGGTTCCCTGCCTGAGCCCAGGAGACAGGAGCTCCCTTGCAGGTCCTCAGTGGCCTTTGTTCAATGGCCCTTATCATGTGGGTCTGGCTGTTTGATTGTATTTCTGACACCTGCCCCCCATAGATGATAGACCAAGTAAAGGCAGTGGATACTTCCATTAGACCTCCTATTGCTGCTGCTAACACACCAGGCACAAGGAAGGTGCTCAGTAAGTATTTATTAAATTAATAAATGAGGGTAACCTTGCTGGCCGTAAACCTTATTGGATTAACCATAATATCTCTCCCAGGGCCACCATCCCCAAGTATCTGCAAGATGGTGTCACTGGCCTCATCCTATGACTCTATCGCCTTCCAGCTCTCTCCACAATGACATCTTTTTAAACTGGAGCCAGGCTTCGGAGAACCAGGGCAGTCACACAGAACCATCCCCAAAGCCTGGTCTGGGAGCCTGACTCCAGCTGGTTAGCAGCTGGCAAACACATCCACTCCCATAGGCCGGCTACATAAAAGAGGAACAAAGTAAGAGCCAATGTTTTGGGTTGGGCTAGGCTGTTGTTTTTGAGGAAATAAGTAGGGAGCAGAAGCAAAGCGCCTCAGAGCATCACTGTCAGTCATGGTGCATGAAATGTGGTGGAGAGGGAAGGCTTGTCAGGGGGTCCTGCCAGATCTGCACCATCTGATGGCTGTTACGTCACTCCTTGTCCTGGAACTAACATTTCCGGGGGAACCGGTGAGGGCTGCAGCCAAGAGCAGAGAGACTCCACCAGTGTCGTTGGAGAACTGGCCAGGGTTGTTGCAGCGATGTCTCACATTTCAGGAGCCAAATCACAGCACGTAAAAGCTGGGGAGAGAGCAGGATCTCCCCAGAAACTCATTTGGATGGGAAAATGGACTGGTACAGGCACTGGTTAGCAGCAGGGCTCTGAATGAGGCCCAGGCAGCGGGAGGAAGTGGTCCTGCGCTGGTGGAGGCATGGCTGCTGAGGGGTGGGGAAGGGCCAGTGAGTCGGGAACTACACCTGGATTCTGGGAGGTGCAGAGCATGGAGTAGGGAAGGGCATGGGCTCCAAGTATATGTCTATTCTATCTCCTCCTCAACTTTCCCTGTTTCCACACCTGCCAAATGATTGTGAGGCTTAAAGGGGGGAAGATGCTCAAGACCCATCACAGCACCTGCACAGAGACGCTGCCCAATAAACAAGTCACTAATAGGAACATCCCTCAGGCCAGGTGGCAGGATTGCCAAATTGAGCGAATAATAACAGAGGACACCCAGTGAAAACCAAAGTTTAGGTAATTAATGAGTAATTTTTTTAGTGTAAGTTTGTCCCAAATACTGCATGGAACGTACTTAAACTAAACACTTACTTATTTGAAATCCATGGCAGGCAGTATTTTGTCTGGCAACCCTAACAAGGAGGAATTAGGTGGGGAACAGAGAGGCTACATGTATAGTAGATGGAGATGCCAACACCAGGAGACAGCTGAGCAGAATGTGGTCTAATGAACTAAATGCACCTGTATTCTGACTTATGAAATCTAGCTCCAAAGGCCTAAAATAAAAAAATCCTCCTCTAGACAACCAGGAAACCAATGAAATGACCAAAGATGGGAAAGTGGGTGTCCCAGCATGAAGGAAGCATCTATGTGTTGTCGGTCCTATGCCCTCTGGCCAATTGGCAGACTTTCTGAGTGAGGCACAGGCAGGTGAGGCCGATGCTGGGCTGGCCCGTGGCTGTGGTCCAGGTCTGTGCCCTGTAAGCCAATTATCTTCACCAGGAGACTCCACACTTAGAAAGGCCCCACCTAACAGGCAAAGACCACCCCCAACTTTTCCGGGTAGCACATATCAAAGGACACCAGGTGAGGGTGAATCTCCTAACCTCTTTGTGCCTCAGCTTCTTCCTCTAGAATGGAGATGATCATTCCACCATCTTCCTAGGGGTGCTGAGTGGCTTAACTTAATGTATGTTAACTACCTAGACTCTAATTATGACAGGACAAATTCTATTTATTAGAATTACTAGAGACCCAGTGCACGGGATTTGTGCACTGGTGGGGGACGTGACCTGCAGGGATCGGCCCACTGCAGAAGAAGCAGCTCATCCCGGTCAGCCGAGCAGCTGTGGACCTGCCCTCTGAGCAGCTGCTCCACTGGGGGAGTGCACTTACCACCAGGGGGCAGCTCCTGCATTGAGTGTCTGCCCCCTGGTGATCAGTGCACGTCATAGCAACTGGTCAAGCAGTCGTTCTGGTTGTTTCGCCATTCAGTCACTGGGCTTTTATTATATAGGATTATCATGGAGACAGTAAAGCTTCATTGCTAAAGTTTTAGTTACTAACTCTGATGAAACTGGTTCAGCCCAGATCCACCTCTTACTAATCTTAGGTATGTCTCTCAGCCCATCTGAGCCTCAGTTTGCTCATCCATAAAATGGGAACATTATCCAACATACCTCTCAGAGTTGTTGGGAATGAAATGAACTCACAAATAGACACTCAATAAATATGGGCTATTTTTTTTTTTTTTGAAAAGTCAGTATTAGAGGAATGGCCAGCAGCCTCTTTGAGGACCCCTCTCTAAAGTTTTACCTCTTCTCTGGCCACACTCCCTCTGCAGTGGACTGTCACGGGCCCACATCTGTGGCTGGTAGAGACTTTTCTCTCACACCTCCCAGGCTCCCATACCATGGCCCATGCCCTTCTCTCCTGTTTATACACCAAGGACAGTGCAGACCTGGAAGCCAAGTGCTTTCTAATTTGAAACCGGGTCTTGAAGAAAATGGTTGTCTCTCCAATAAACCCACCGGTGTCATCGATAATGACCCTGAACCACATTGCCCACGCTGAGCGCCTTCCACTGGAGGTCAGGTTAATGAGCTTGCCACCATTAATTACCCCATGAGGCACTGATTCTTCCATTCCACATACAACCAGGAGGCAGCGCTTCACCCATCTGTTACTGGACCTTCCTCCTCTTACAGCTCTACTCTCTATTATGTTCCACATTTGCCAAAACTTCAGGTTCCCCAAGAAAAAAAGCCCATCACCTGCACTTTCTGAACTTGCTTGAGCAGTTGTGAGTGGCATAGATATCTTCCCAGTTTCATAGACATTGCACCCAGGAGTGCCCTTCAGAGCTGGGATCTAAGGATTCACTGAATGGCTGGGAGATGGGAGCCCACAGCAGGGAGGGATGGTGCTCCCGAGAGCCCTCTTCTGGACTAAAAGCTGGTGGTGGGCTCTCTTTGCCCCTCCATGACCTTCACTCCCCATCAGGTAAATATAAGCACCCACTTTTGCTGAGGAATAAATGATGGTGCCGGGGAGTGACATGGTCCACTCAAGTTTTCACAGCAAGCAAGTGGTGGAAGGGGACTTGAACCCATCTATATGGTGGGATGTGTTCTTTCTCCTGCACAGATCTGGCCACACTCAGCTCATACAAATGCTTGAGGACCACAGCAGAGCCAATCCCTGGGACACCATCCATGCAGCTTCTTTAATGCCTATGTGGCAGCCAAGGTTCTGTAAAATCCCAATGCCATCAAAGTTGATGGTCTAATGACCTAATGGTACACCCAATCACCAATCAGGCATTCTTATTTTTTTCTGATTGGAGCTCCATATTAATCTTCTTACACAAACCACTTTATATTCTCTAGAACTGCTAGTTTCCAATAAGTGAAAGTGGAGTAAAAACTTAAAGAACATTTGCAGAGATTCTGAATGTAGAATCCTTTATTTTCCATGAATTTTTTAATCCTTGCAGTAGCCTCTCCAATATCTAATTCTTCAGCAAAAATTTTAGCATCTTATATTTATCAAGTCCTTCCAAAACATTTAATGTGTTTTTCATAAAAACAATTATTCCCTTTCTTTTCACACTTATAGGTCTTCATTTTCTATCATAATTTAATTGAAGTATGAAATTAAAATTACAAGTGTAACTGGCATAAACAGGTTCTGGAACAAATCCGTCTGACTTGGTAACCAACTTATTAGAAGGGGGCAGAAGTAAAGAGAGCTCCCTGGGTGTGGCTGACCATGCTCAGACACCTGGGAGTTCTGTGGGCATCCATAAGATGCTCACAGTGCCAGTGGAGAGCAATGGACAACCCAGGGCCTTGGTGATGTACAGACAGGTACAGACAGTGTCTGCTCTAGTATCTGGACAGTGATAATAGGAACAGTGATAGCGGCAGTAATTTCTACATATTGACTGTGACTTCCATGCATTAATATCTGTCCTCACAACACTTTGGAGGTACCATATTTACAGTCTACAGATTAGCTATTGCATCAGAAGTCAATTTGACCAGGAAGCTTTTCTGAAAAATATTAACTCCTACCCCAAGATTACTCTTACCCTCTTAGAGAAGTGCCTAGCAACCAGAAGCACTGGGTTGGAGGTGCCTCTTCTGCCCTTTTTGTGACCTTCCCACCTATCTGCTAGTGGGGAGAGGCAGGAGAAGAAAAGGGCATGTTGTTGAGATTTATTCCATTCAGTGACCTATGGTAGACTTGATGGTGTCATACAAGGAGGCACCTGACGGACAGAAATGAATCTTTTTTGTTTGTTTGTTTTTCTTTTGTTGTTTGTGCCCTAAGAAACCATTGCCTAGTGTAAGGTCATGATAGTTTACACCTATGTTCTCTTCTAAGAGTTTTGTAGTTTTAGCTCTTACACTAAGGCCTAGGGTCTATTTTTGCACATAGTATAAGGTAGAAGTCCAACTTCTTACTTTTGCATGTAGAAAGTGAATCTTATACACTGGAAAATGTAGGTTCCCCCCCCCCCCCTCCATTTTAAAGATGAGAAAATAGACTCAGAAGTGAAGTGACTTGATCAAGGTCACATAGCTTCTAACTAAAAGACCTGAGATTTCACCTCTGTCTCTGATTCCAAATCCTGCTTATTTTGTCATTGAGTTGGGTTGGGTTAAAAAGGTAATGGATCAAACTGGGCTGGATTGTGTTGGATCAAGCTTGGTGGGATTGGATTGAGCTGAGTTGAATTGAGTTGGTTTGAGTTCAGTAGGGTTAGATTGGGTTGGGTTGAGTTGTTGGGTTGTGCAGGTTGTGTTGGGTTGCACTGGGCTGGGCTAGACTGGGTTGAGCTGGGGTGGGTTAGGTTACATTGGCATGGGGTGCATTAACTAACTCAGAGTCATACTGAGCCCTTTGCTGGGTACTCTTGTTCCTATAAGAAAGGGGTAAAACATCTCCTCTATGGACTTTCAGCTCCTTGAGGGCAGAAACAGTAATGAATACAAAAGAAACAGACCAGAATCACACATGATTGATTGTTACATTATGGTCGAATTAGCAAGGTAGTCACACTTCTCTCTGGGCAAGCCCACAGGCTATAAAGCACCCCTATGGTGTGGTTGGTGGGGAGAGAGCCCCTCGTCACATTGTTCAGAAGAGCGGGACCTAAATATCCTCCTGGTCATGGGTCACCGAAGTCCTAGTACCAACCCTCTCTGCAAATCACACACCAGGTAAGCTCGGCAAATGTTAGTAGAGAGAACGACCTTCAATGAGCACCTGCTATGTGCAAGAGGCTATTCATATACCTTCTATATCTCAAAACCCCACATCAACTTCCTTCAGAAAATATAACCATAACTGTTCTTGCCCAAAGGAACTGAGGCGATGTGACTCATCTAGGTGCATGCAGCCCTCAGTGGGCTGGTGCGATGACTGCTATTATTTAAGGCAGGAAGCACCACTGAGTCTGGAAAAAAATGGGCGAAGAGCAGTTGAGGATGTTCTTGACCCACTCCTTCTCAAATATTATATTCTGTATAAAAATATCCTTCAAAGTCATGGCCAAACCCCCATGGCTGGGAATACACTCCCTATGGAGGAAAAATACCCTCAGACAATACAAGGCATTTTGAAATGCAGCCTGCTACAGACAGGTAAGTGGCATAAGCATAGTTAACCTTAACCATTCATGGCAAAATCTGAGTGGCATGGATCTGGGTGTCCACTGCACAATTCCTTCAACTTTTTTGTATTTTTGAAAAGTTTTATAATAAAATGTTGGGGGGAGGGAATGTAGCCTGCCCCAGGCTCCAGGAGAGAGTGGGTTAAAGCATCATCTCCTTGTATTTCTTTTAGTTTCTTAGAACCTTTTGCTCATAACCTCACAGTTGATAAATGTTTGGACAATTATTACTGTCAGGTGCACAAACAAAGCCCCACACAGCAGTGGATTGTTCTACAGATGGAAATGTCTGCCGGATTAGATTATTTTTTGAACCCGGGGCGAGGAGGCTGCGAGGGGGTTGTGTGTAGATAAAAGATGTCTGAGTCCTGGCTGGAACAATCACTTGAGAAGATCTGGCTTTTCAGCGACTTCCCCTGGAGCCGCCTTTGTTCACCAGGACACAGGTTAACTCTTTCCAAACCAAAGGCTTCTTGGCAGTGGGCACAACAGCCCTGATCTTTTGTGTTGTGTTTTTTTGTTTGTGTGTTTTGTTTTGTTTTGTTTTTTAATCTAAATGGTTGACCTACATCAAAGACCCACTCCAACCTAGCTCTGGGACCTTAACATGCAACGATGGAGAGCTCAGGGTTTGAGGGCTCAGCCTCTGGTAAGACTGCCTGGGTTTGCATCTCTAGCTTAGTGACTGGTCTTTCTGTGCCTCAATTTCCTCATCTATAAAATGGGAAACACCATTGTTTGGTTGTTGGAGGATTAACAGAGGCGTTACCCACAAAGACCTGAGAACAGATGAGGCCAGGGTGTAGTCAATAACAAATCATTATTCCCCATTATTAGTAATTGCTGGGTGACCTTTTTGAGCCTCGGTTTCCTTATCTATAAAGTACAATGAGATTATGCTTATGTTACTGTGATGATAACAGGGCCCCCTCTGGGGCTGCTGTAAGGGGGAAATGACATTGCCCGTGCAGGGAAATTGCTTGATAGAATGTCCTGGCTCCAGAAAGGATTGCTACTTAAAAGGCCTCATTGAAGATGTATAATGGGACACTTGTCCTTGCCTCTGTGACAAGAAAGCCACATGTTTGAGGCCGATGATGTGAGCACCACTGTGAAATGTGTTAAGAGAAAGTGCTGCAGAAAGAAGCCAGCCTGTCTGCTTCTCACATGCCTGGGTCCCGTTAGGCTCCCAGACGGCCATGACCTCAATACAGTGTGTGCACCATCAGCTGGCCTGACCCCCCTTCTCGTGACCGTGCCTCACTGGGATGACCTACATTTCCACAGTGGCGGCCAGAGCAGACATTCCAGGGTAATTAACAAACACACACACACACACACACACACACACACACACACGCACACACACAGCCAGTCCCGGCCTGGCAGTGGCTGGCACGCTTGCTCACTGTCTAGACAGGGCTGGGAGCTGAATGGCCTCCTGCCGTGGGAGGTGGCAGCTTGGGGCTGCGGCTGGGGCAGCCGATGGCTTCTCCCCACTAGGATCAGGGGCATCTAGCCACATCTCTTCTAGGGAAAGTGCCCTGAGGAATCATCAGGCAAGACAGTCGAGGTCCAGATGCAAGAAATCTCAAAGCACTGTTGCTTATAATCACACAAAACAGGATGACCTCCCAGAAAGGAGCAAGTTAGGCACAGACAGGACAGTCCTAAGCAGGAGCTGGAAGCAGCACTGACAATCACCCTGGAGGAGATGGTCTGACAGCATGTGGTGACTGCCAGAAAATATTAAGTTCTTTAAAAAAAAACCTGATTCAACACAGCATGGCATTGGGGATGTCAGCTGTTTCCTTCATCATGCACTGGAAGCTGGTGCTGTCCCAGGCCTGGTCGCTGGTTCCCAGGGTCCCATGCACTCGTCCACACACAGTTGGCATGCCAATGAAATAAGTGCTGGTACCTGAATCCCAGTGCCGGCGGCTGCATTCCCCAGACCATTGATCATGAGAGGACCGTCTTCATGACTTTGCCCACCAGCACTACAGTTACTTAGAACCATTCTTTAGATTGATGCAGCCTTTGCACAAAAGCAAATGTGTTATTAAGTAAAACCTGTATCACAACTGTGGGTAAAAAACAATAGAAGGGGACTGTGAAGATAAACACTTCATTATTAAAAATGTCAAAATTGCTTCTGTACCACTGTGATGTCTGTGTCCAGAGCTGGCCAACACTGTCTTCCATCAACCATCTCATCTGCAAACTGAGGGCCCAACGTGCAGGAGGTGTGGTTTCCCTCAGATCATTGGGAGCCAGGAACCCTGGATTCTAATTCCAACTCTGCTTCACCTGCACCTGGCCTGATTCTGATTGTCCCACCCCCAGCAGAACCCTGGGAGGATGGCAGGCTTGTCTCCATGGAGACAGGAGCAGCCCACCTCCTGGGGCTCCGGACTCATCCTGAGCTCTCAGGCACCTGGCTGCCTGCAAAGGTCCCACTCTGCCCCTGCCCCACACCCTCCACTGGGACACGTGCTGCATGTTTCTCAAATGCTAAGTAGAATGCCAGCAGAAAGAGCACATGAGCTTCATATGAACTTACGTTTCATTTCATGGGCTCAGTTTCACAGTCAGTTGATTCCATTTTAAAGGCCCCATCACCCTCTTGTCACCCCCTCTTTTTCTTTCTTCGACAGTTCTGGTGATTTTCTGGGACCAATAGGGGTTCTGTGTTAGGTTTTTTCAATTGTGTATAAACTTGTGGCTTGTCTGGTCTTCTTTGTCCATCTTTTCCAACCTGATCACGCTGGCCAAGGCTGGACAAGCATACGGAACAGGCCTGGCAGGAAATGGGAGCCAGAGTGGCACTTCCAGACCCAGCGCAGGTGCCTGGGCTACACGAGAGAACCCCTCCCCTCTCGAAAGGCTCTTCTTTCTGGGAGGTTGGACGTGTGACCCAAGCTGGCCAATCAGAATACACCATACCCTGGAACAGCATGATAGGTCAAGGAGCAGTCACATGACCGAAGCAGGACCAATCAGAGTTCTCAGGGAATGAAAAGACTCGGGTAGGAAGTTTGTGTGCTCTTGGAGTTTGCTGGCTGTAGGGTGATGGGAGCCCCGAACTGCTGGAGGCCATCCTGCCCAATAAAGAAACCAACTAGAAACAAGCGAAGCCCAGAGACCCCACAGGAGAGTGAAGCCCTGCTGTTGTCAGATGAGCCCCTAGAAACCCCTGTGCCTGAAGGCCACCAAACTGCCCAACTTGGAAGGCACACGTCAGCAAATGTCCCATTATTTTATATTTTATTTTTTGTTAAACTAGTATGTTTCCTTCCTTATTCAAGTCACAGTCCAGGAACATCCCTGTGGATGCCTGCGCACTTGTTTCCCTTCCCCCTTCTGTCCTGCCTTGCCCGGGCACAGACCAGATGGTAAAGGTGACAGAGACAGAGGAGCCCTGACGGAACAGTTGGCTCTTTTTTTTTTTTTTTTTTTTTTTTTTTTACAGAGAAGAAGGGAGAGTTAGAAACATCGATGAGAGAGAGATGTGGATCAGCTGCCTCCTGCACACTCCCCACTGGGGACGTGCCTGCAACCAAGGTACATGCCCTTGACTGGAATCAAACCTGGGACCCTTCAGTCCTCAGGCCGATGCTCTACCCACTGAGCCAAGCCAGTTAGGGCGACAGTTGGTCCTTTAAGTCTCAGTTCAGGCATCACCTCTTCCAGGAAGCCCTCCCTGGGGCCTTAGCTTTCCCATCTCTGCCACCACAGCCTTCTGTGAGGACAGCACATGGTAAAGATCCAGACTGGACTCTTAGATGTCCCCAATGAGAACCCAGCTCTGTCTCTCATCTGCTGAGTGACCTTGAGCAAGGAGTAACCTCTCTCTTCTTTGGTTTCATCATCAGTACCTGCAGCACAGGTTGTGCTGTGAGCTTACCCCGTGAATCCATGTGGCTGACTGAGACCAGAATCTGGCAGGTGGCCAGTGCTTGGTACCCAGCCATCATTTTCATGGCCTCTATTGGCCTTTATGCCTTTTACTTGTTTGCCTCAAACCCCTGCTTTTCTCATCCCTTTTATTTAAATACCTCCGCTCCCTGGGGCCTCATGTAGTGGGCATGAAAGGATGTTGGCAGACCAGTGCGTGACATCCAAAGTAGCAGGCAAGCCCACGACTTCTGCCCTTCCTCTCCCTGTCAGAAAAGCTCTGATTCGGCTTGGTTCTGGTTCTTGCCTTATTAATAGGATCAGTGCGTGGCAGGGAGGGTGGAGAAGTAGAGACAACAGAGAAAGGTGAGAGATGGAGAGCACACAGTGCGTTTGGAGGGAAGTTGGGAGGTTCTCACACTTGGCCCAGCTTGGGATCACCTGGGAGTTTCAGCAAACACCCCACCCGGCCGCCAGACTCTCTGACCTACCAGTGTGGTGGGGCCTGGCACCAGGCTGAGATCTCTGGGACAAAGGGTATTTAAAAAGCCTCAATGTGCAGTAAGAATGGGAGCTCCTTGCCTGCTTCTGAGAGATTTCAGCCAGGATTGAAATTGCTTTCAATTATTTCTGACCCTCAGCCGATGGTCTATTTGAATGTGACCTGGCTCTTGGACAGGGTACCACGATGGCCTGGCTTTATCTGGCACAAGTGAACGAATGAAGAGGAGGCTCCTCTCCCAACACTCCCACCAGGCATCACAGATCAATGCAGCGAGGCAGGGGCAGGATGCTCTGGCCCAGGGATTACAGGGAAGCAAGCTCCTCGCTGGCAGACAGTGCCAGTTTGTTGCTGTTTCCTCTTACTGGGAGGACCTAGTACAGACGACAGGGGCTCCCTGGTTGCCAAGACTCACGTGGAGAGATTAGGCGTGATGGCCAAAGTCTTGACTAGCAGCAGGCAGCCAGCTAGACAGATGGCCAGACAGATGATTCCACAGGAACTGCCTTGCAGGAGACCCTCTGAGACACCGTCTGAAACCAAGCCAGTCATCGGAGCTGCCGAAGGCGCTCCCCTTCCTTCTTCTCTCCCCATTTCTCTCCTCTTTTCTCTCCCGCCTCTTCTTCAGGACAGAGACCCGGAGTGTCACGTGGTCACCTCTGGGAGACGCTCCAGGGCCGGAGGCCATGGGTGGGAAATGTTGCCCTTCTTCTACCCACCCTCTCAGGATTCCACTGTCCAGCCTCTCCTCTGGGGGGCCACATAGGCCCCTCCTTTGTAGCAGCTGCCTGAATCCCCAGATGGTCCTCCACCTCAGAGGCTCTCACACTCCCCAAGCAGCAGCCTCTCCTGGAGGGTGTATTACAGGGCACGCCACGGGGGAGGCCATGGAGGAGGCCATAGGGGAGACCCAGAGTGAGGCCCAGAGTGAGGCCCCAGATTCTCACCTCTGGTCCCAGGACTGCGTCTGAGAACTGCTACCTAAAGCTCTGCTACTCCTATGGCTGGGCCTTGCCGGTGCTGTTAGAAAGGCAGACTGTGGGCCCCTGCCCTGGACACTCCAGGGGAAGTGACAGACATGCCTAAAATCGCATCGAGGCGAACAGGGAGTGCAGCGGGTCTTGTAACGGGAAGGTCCATGGTAGCTCTGATTTCAGGCTTCAAATGTCCTCGGCGGCCCTAGTACCTCGCAGCTCTAGCTCCTCTGCACTAGGGACGGCCTCCAGCCTCTCTCCCCTCAGGGAAGAGAGATGGTTTCCCAGAGCAGTCCACCTCGTCCCATGACTTGCCTCCAGGGGAAAGCGATCCTCTCACCTACTGCCCCATGGAGGTCGGGCCTCACCTTCAGGAGACGATGGATGGATCAGGTCACGCCAACCAGTCACATTGGTGATGAAGGCTAATGGCTGGCCAAGCCTGGTCACATGGCACCCCTGGAGTGGGGACAGAGCTGGGCCCCCAGCACATAGATGGAGTGCAAAGGAAGGCTGGGTCCTGATGGAAGTTGGGAGTTTTCAGCTAGAAGAAAAGGGACATAGGTGGTGGTGGGCAGACCAGGATGACCACATGACCTGCCCAGTTCTGGAAGGTGATTTCCGCCTGATCTCCCAGTATCTCAAACACAAGGTGCCCTCTTCATCTCCATCTTCATTGCCCCAACCCAGGGCAACCTTAGTCACGCTACGAAGGTGCTCCTCACCCACCTTATGGCTCCAGGCTCCCTGCACACCATCCTCCACAGCCAAGGTCTTTGAACAGAGGTGGCAGTTGAGGAGTCTACAATTTGGTGAGATTCAATCCACATACACACTACCTTAGAGTGGTTAGGAATAAAGGCTTGGCACCTGATTTGAATCTGGCCTCTCCCACAGATTAGCAAGTTACTCTCTGTGCCTCTATTTCTCATCTGTATAATGGGTATAACATGGGAACCTTCCTTAGAGGTTATTGTGAAGGTTAAATGAAATGATATAGACAAAGCACTCATAAATGTGACATGTAATCAGAATTTATCTCTAGCTTGTCCACTTCTCTCCATCTGCACTGCCTCCACCTTGTCTGAGCCACTATCACTGCCACCCTCCACCCCACTCCAGGCAATGCCCCAGCCTTCTGATGATGGCCCAGCCTCCAGCCTTGCCTTCTGACCCATTCTCCACATAGCAGCCACTGTGTGACTGCTGCATAAACTATAGGATGCCTGGCCGAATGTGAATTTCAGGTTAAAAACAATAATTTTCAGCATAAGTACATCCCATGCAATATTTGGGACATGCTTATGCTAAAAAAAATTATGCATTGTTTATTTGAAACTGAAAATTAACAGCACACCCTATATTTTGGTTTGCTAAACCTGGCAGCCCTAAACCAAGGAGACTTTTGTAAAGCAGACAATAGACAATTTGCTTCTTGCTTAAAACCTTCAGTGATTTTTCATTACAATTATAATATAACCAAGCTGGCCTGCCTGGACACTGCTCTAACTGCATTTGTGACTGTTATTAATAGTTGAGCAGCATCCGTGGCCGGGCAGTGCCCCTATGGGTTCCCCCATGCCTGCCCCTCACTGGGGGTCCATCATCATTTATGGAGCTGGATCCTCAGGAGGGAGCTGGGTCCTACTGACACCTTGATTGTAGACTTCTGGCTTCCAGGAAAATGAGAAGCTACATTTCTGTTGTTTTAAGCTACAAGTTTGTGGGGATTTGAATGTCATTCTTGGAAACCAACACAATGTTTCAAAGTCCTCGGCTAAAATATGCAGCAGGAGCAGCTGTCGCCCTGGTCCCTGGAGCAGGATGTTGAAGTCAAGGCAGTGACAGAGGGAGAGGGAAAAGTGGGCCGATGAGATGTATTTCAATTATAATAAAGACCAACACTCTGCTATCTTCCCCTCTCCCAGCACCATGTTCTAACAGCCTTGTGCACATTATCGTATTCAATCCTGAATTAAACCTGGGTGTTGGTTATCTTCACTGTCACTGTTTTGTAAAAATGGAACCAAAGGAACAGAGAGATTAACCAACATGCCTGAAATCACACAGCTAGAAGCGTCAGGGCACAGATTCCAGCCAGGTGCTGTGATCACAGTCATATCAATGGCACTTGCTGGCTTGGGGATGGGTGGGTGATGAGGGAGGAAAGGGAATGAGTGTCTCTTTATTAATTACTAATTAATAAGGAAGGACCTGTGGGTGGCACTGTTTACAGAGACTCCGGGCCTGGGATGCAGGCAGGTTGGAGGCCTGTTGGAAGCTTTGAGGTGGGGGAACCTGTCTGTCTCCAGGAAGAAAATGGCCATTTTGCTCCTGGGAAGCCCAACAGAGTAGAAGACTCTGCAGCTCAGGGGCTTCCCTTCCCGCCAGGCCCAGGGCCCAGAACACTTGAGCCCCTGCACTCCTGGGGATGATGGGAAGGCCAGCAAAGGCCTCCAGCTGACCTGCTGGAATCATGAAGCCCGTTTTTGGAAAGTGGGTTTTGGCCACATGTCTCGGCTGTCAGTTTTCTTGGCGTGAGGTTGGATCCCTTCCACTCCCAGACTGGGTTGTGCTTTGCTGGGAAGCCAGGGCGTTCTTGTCCCAGTGCCCTGCAAATGCTCGTCTCCGGACCCTCCCATTTGGAGAAAAGAGCTCCACTCTTTGAAGCAATACTAGGGTTCCCATGCTGACCCAATGAACTGTTGGGCACCTGGGCCTCCCTGCCTGCCACCAGCATGGCTCGTGACTAGAAAACCTTGGGCTGAGCACTGGAATTTCGTGGGTGAAGTTCGTCTTCCTCATTTGGAAGCATTCAAGGCTCAGTTCTGACAGATGAAGCTGGTGCACCTGAAACACTAAGGAACCAAGGCCTGATTTTATTACACTAGAGGCCTGGTGCACAAATTCATGCACAGGTGGGGTCCCTTGGCCTGGCCAGCGATTGGGGCCCATCGGGGCCGATTGGGGCAGGCCAGCCGGGGGGACAGACCGTGGGAGGTTGGCTGTGGGAGCACACTGACCACCAGGAGGCAGCTCCAGCATTGAGCGTCTGCCCCCTGGTGGTCCATGTGTCGTCATAGAGACCGATCAACCAGTTGTTTGGTCGACCAGTCTTAATGGTTGCTTAGGCTTTTATATATATAGACTAGAGGCCCTATGCATGAAATTTGTGCAAGAGTAGGCCCTCACAGCCCCAGCTGCCTCAGTCCTTGCAGCCCCACCTTCATCTGGAAGGTCATCTAAAAGGTTGTCCAGAAGGACATCCGGACTTTCGTTCTGCGGTTCAGCTGTTTGGTTGATTTGCATATTACACTTTTATTACTCTAGATTGACTGCTGTCACCAAGCACATCAGCTATAGCTTCTAGCCCTGAAAACAACATCTGTTCATCAAGTGGAAGTAGCACTTTCTGGGGAAATTGAGCTGAGCTGAAGAAGGAAGAGGAAATGTCTCAGACCCTCAGACCCTCCCATCTTTTCACAGAAATAGGGCTGCCAAGAGTGGCTGCCAGTCAGTAACCATCCAGTGAGAATCCAACAACAGAGCAGGCACTCAGCATAGACTGGGCGCCAAATACACCAAGTTTTGTGCATATCCCAGAGGAGTGTGGAAGGTGCTGGAAGGTGGGAAGGAGGGAAGGAGGGAAGGAGGGAAGGAGGGGGGGGGGAGGGAGGGAGAGGGGGGAGAGGGGAAGAAGGGAAGGTTGAGGAGGGGAGGGTTGGGGAGGGGAGGGGAGCGGAGGACCCCTCTCTCAGAAAGCGCTTCCTCCTGTCGCACCACCAACAAGGATTTTGGAGCTGCGCTTCCAAGGCAGTTACTGCTTAGAGTGAAGAGTAACTTCTCCTGCAGCTTGCCTCCCTGAGCGCTGGTTAGGCACTCACCCCCAGCACAGAGAGGCACCATGACCCTAAAGACAGGGAAAGGGGCTCAGGCCAGGGGCTGTGGCTCTCGGGAGGCCTTGGGCCACCCACCCCAGCCACATGGACAATGTCAGCAGAGCAGACGAATCCCGGGAGCCACCTGGCGGACAGGCCGGGTGGGAGGAGAGGGCAGGAGGCTTTGATGGGCCAGAGGAGGGTATCACACCTGTGAGGGCGGGGGGCAGGCACCCTGGTGTGGGTGTGCTGTGGCCACGGGCCAAGCCAGTCTGCACCTGAAGCTCCCACAGGGGCAGAGGCTCGGAGACAGTGAGGATCTGTGCCCAGCAGGGGCCTGTGCTCTGGGGCTCTCCAGCGCAGTGACAACAGAGGCATTCTTGCCACTTCCCCATCCCCGCGACTGTCCCAGTTATTTATCAAGGACGTTGGCCTGTCCAGCCCAGAACACTGCTTGCTTGTCCCCTGATTAACTGGCAGATACGCTCAGACCATGGCCCTGTGGGAGGTGGCCATGAGTTCATCTCTTGGCCATTCAGACAGCCAACCACCCTGGATGTGGGCAGAAGACAGGTCCATGGAAGGTCATGCCGGGTGGTCCCCCCAAGAGGCCACCTCCAAAGGGACACAAGACAGCCTCCTCTCCCCCGGGAGGTGCCACTGAGTCAGATGGGAGAGGGCAGCTTTGTGTCCTCCTGGGGCAAGACTGACCTTGGGGCCCACGTGGGTGTTGGCAACTGCCTGCTGCCCTGACAGGGCTGGCTGTGTCTCCAGCCGCGATGGGGCTTCCTCCAGAACAAACTGTGCCTTCTATGAAATAATGTTGCATCACTCCCGAGCTTAAAACCCCAAGAAGTTCCCACTGCGCTTAGAATAAAACCAAGGCTCCTTACACAGCCCTCGTCACTGGACCCCCAGCTCCCCCTGCCGCGCCCCCAACACCCCCCCGCCCCAGCTCACTGTGCTTTCCTCAGACCCAGGGTGCACTGGCCCGTTTTACTTCGGGCCTTTCCCTGGACAGGTATCTGCTCTCCGGGTGTCTGGGGATCACCACTGTACCCCTGACACCTGGAACAGTGTGTGCCTACAGGGGGAGTTAGGGGACATCTGCTGAGTAGAGGGTCCCTCCCTGGTGCCAGCACACAGCTGGGCACACAGAGGCACTCCGGAATGCCGGAGGGCGGGGCTACGGAGAAGGGAAAAGGTGGAGAGAAATTGTAGCAGGATTGAAGCTTCGAGACAGAGGAGGAAGTGACAGGGAAAGGTGCTTCCTAGGCTCCCTTTTGGGGGCTGCCTGGTTCCCCGTAGCTCATCACCTCTACCCCGCCCCACCAAAGGCATTCCAGAGAGGGGGCTCCACTGCGCTGAGTGGGAGGCATTGCACCCCAGATCCTCAGGCAGGGTCCCCCCGAACCTTGCGTTAACCTCTCCTTCCTGCTCCAGGATCAGCATCCTCCCACGGGGACCAACAGGGAGGCATCCGCTCAGGCCACAGCAGGAAGGCCAGCCAGCAGGCCTGTGATGATGGCTGGATACCTGTGATCACCTTTCTGGGAAAGATACTCAGCACCATCAGTGGGATTTTCCCAAGGACAACAGATGACAAAACCCCAGCCGATGGACACGTGGTGGAGGGGAAATGCATGACCTTTATTTAGGGGGAGAGTGGGCTGCAGCCCTGCGGAGAAGGTCCTCCAGAAGAACCCACACATCTGTTTTCTCATTGGCTGATTTGAAACAAATGGGCAGGGTGTTCCCTGAGGAACATTTTTTTATTTGACCCACTGATGTAAAGTGAGGGTGAGTGGCAGGTGGCCTTTAGCTCCAAGACTGTGCGGCAGCCCTGTGGACACTTCAGACAGTAACTTGTGTGTCATGAGGGGAGGCTGCCTGTCCGTGGCCATCGGAGACCTCACTCGAACTCAGGCTGTCTGAGCGATGCCCTGCCCAGAGCCAAGTAGGGACACAGCCTCCACGGAGAGTGATGCCACGGCCACGTGGACGAGGAGCACATTAGAGACCCAGCGATGGACAGAGGCCTGCTGCAGCTAATCATTACTCACACGGTGTCTGCAGTGGGTTCCCCATCCCTGGCCAGTGTAACATGAATGTCCATCCCCTGAGAAAGGTCTGAGGCTTGTTCCCACTTCGAGGCCCCCTGAAAGGCTCAGAGTCCCTTCCCAGTGCCGGCGTGCCCCACCCTGCACCTGGGAGCAGTTCATTGTGCCCAGTTCTGCCCCCTCTGCCCCCTCCCCTTCCACTCTCAGCTTGCTGGGCTCTTAAGATGCTGACTGGCAGCCACAACAAGAGCTTCAGTCAGGAACTTGGCAGCCTCCAGTCTTGAACCCTAAACAAAGGGGACGAATGCCAGGGCCCTGGGAAGAGGAGGGTGGGCCAGGACGGCTGTGTGGACGCCTCTAAAGTCCCACTCTGTCTCATTAGCTCTGCACTTGAGCTGCAGGAAGTTCACGGCCCGTCCATCAGCCCTGTGTTACAAGTAGCCATTAAAGGTGTATTTCTGAGAGCTGCTAGGGCTCGGGTCCGTGCAGGGCCCCTGCCTACATCAGCCTGCTGGTTGGACGGGGGTCATTCTGCAAAGAAAGGCCACTATTGGGGATGCCAAAGAGCTGCCACCCCCACGCCGAGCCCTGGCACTCAGGAGTCCTCGTTGGGCAGAAAAATCGCTGGCAGATCCTGACGCCAGTGTGAGCAGGGCATTGTCTGCCTCTGAGGCCTAAACGGGGGCATAAAGGAGGTCACCCAGGCGCCAATGCCAGGACGGGTCAAGAGCAGTCCCAAAACAATAGCTGCCGTTGAGGACGTGCGCCACATGCCAGGCTGGCACACGTGGTTGCTCAGTCCTGCACAGAAGGGCGGTGCTGCGGGGGCCTGCGCTGGAATCCAGGTCAGAGCCAGCAGGGAGCGACTGAGCGGCATTCCCACACTGGCCGCAGCTCCTGCCCCTGCTCACAGGGCACGCTCACGTCTGGGTTTCAATTTTACAGCTCTCACTGAGGGCTGTGCCAGGGCTGGAAGAGCTGTAAAATTGAAACCCAGACCTGAGCGTGCCCTGCGAGCTCCATGTCCTTCAGTGGCTCCCCAATGCTCTGGGGGAGAAAGTTCAACATGTGAATTTGGGGGGACACAAGTATTGAGGCCACAGCGCTAATGTTAACCCACTGACTGGATGTGCTGCAGCGTCCTCAGAATCTGAGGACACAAGAGTCACCAGCCTGCCCTAACCGGTTTGGCTAAGTGGATCAAATGTCGGCCTGCGGACTCAAGGGTCCCAGGTTCAATTCCGGTCAAGGGCATGTACCTTGGTTGTAGGCACATCCCTGGTGGGGCATGTGCAGGAGGTAGCTGATTGATGTTTCTCTCTCATCAATGTTTCTGACTCTCTCTCCCTCTCCCTTCCTCTCTGTAAAAAATCAATAAAATATATTTAAAAAAAAAAAAAAAAAGTCACCAGCCTGGGAACCTCCTCAGGATGCAGACTGCTGGACCCTCTCCTACTGCTGGAATTCAGGAGGCCTGGGTGGGAGCCCTCCAATCACCCTAATTAATGCGAGCGGTCCGTGCAGCCTACTTTGAAAACCACTGTCGCAGGTGTTGGAGCTTCAGTTCTAGTCCGCCTCTAGCTATCATTTCCTTGAATTCAAAAGCACTCAGCAACATGTGAAGAGCCGTATAAATAAAAAGGTTCGGCCCTAACCGGTTTGGCTCAGTGGATAGAGCATCAGCCTGCGGACTCAAGGGTCCCAGGTTCGATTCCAGTCAAGGGCATGTACCTTGGTTGCAGGCACATGCCTAGTAGGGAGTGTGAAGGAGGCAGCTGATCAATGTTTCTCTCTCATTGATGTTGCTGACTCTCTATCCCTCTCCCTTCCTCCCTGTAAAAAAAAAAAAAAAATCAATAAAAAAATATATTAAAAAATAATAATAATAAATAAATAAATAAATAAATAAATAAATAAAAAGGTTCGGTGTCAGTAGCCTTCCAGACACTGTTATTCACCCCTGGATAACTTACAACCCGAAAGGTGATAACAGCTCTGTATTCTAGGTTGGGAAGCTGAGGCTCAGAAAGGGACCCGTTCCTGGCCCGGGACCACACACATGCAAATACCAGAACTTGAACCTGAATCCACAAAGCATACCCACAACGCTTACTCACAACACACACCCACAACGTGACACATACCCACCAAGGTCCTCATACCCACAACACATCAGGTCTCTTCTGGTTCATGACCCTTGTGGGTCCAGAACCAAGGTCAAGTCAGGACGGGCCACCAGAAATGGGACTCTGGATTCTTCTGGGCTCAGGCAAGCATTAAATAGTAAGCAGAGGTTGGACCATGGACATGAACTATGCTGACCTTGGGCAAGTGGCAAGTCTCTACCTCAGAGTCCTTGTCTATGAAATAGGAGCCAAATGTCACTCCACATTCCGTGGGGTTGTCTGAGGGATGCAGCATGTGTGAGGAGCGTGGTTCATAGCAAGTACTCAATAAGCAGCACCCATCCTGATGGTGGCTGATGTGCTATCCACCCCAACATCTGTGGACGTTGAGAGGTCTTAGCGAGGTGGCAGTACTGATGCAGATGTGGGAGCTTTTAAGCTTTTAAAGTAGTTAACTGGCTATTGAAAACATTTTGAAATTAACTAGCAAGATAAATTTATTTCCAGTTAATTTGCAACTCACCCAATTATTAGTTTTCAACCTAGTAGTTTTTACAACCCACCCTCTGCTCATTCTATGACTTCTAATTTTATCCAGGGCTTCTTAATTTCCCCATTGTACAATTTTGTAAATGTTATTATGTGACTGTGTGAAGTGTTATGGAATATGTCAGGAATGAAAGTCACTTGGCAAATAGAAATGAAGTTGACATGTATCACATTTAAATCTCTAGTCGGGGGCTTAAGGGGACGAGGAAGAAGTATGCATAAATGTACTTGGGTCTGGGCTTAGAAAAATCTCTCTCTTCCTGCCTGGCTGGCCAAGACAATATTACTAAAAGAAATCTCCTGGGAAGGAAAAAAGTCCCGTGACGTTTATGATGCAAATTGAAAATGAAAGCAGAGGGTGGACCATGGACAACTTACAACCCGAAAGGTGATACAGCAGAGCCAAGTCCTGGCATCTGCTCTGGTCCTCCCAGGGGCTGTTGCTGGTGGAGAGGATGTGACTGGGCCAGCCCTGTTGTCCAGATAGAGTTGGGGCTAAATATAGCAGCTGATGGATTTGAAAACAAGAGTGTGTGGGGGGGTGCCCCTTATTAAAGACACAAAACTGCTTGGTGTCAACTCTTTGGGCCAGGGCAGCCACATGTGTTTCGGGATCAGGATAAGTTGGAAGGGTTTGCTCACTTCTCTCCACTGGGATGTCCAGGCAGCTGCTGGGCCATATAGTGCCTTTGTGCAAAGCTGAAAACACGTTCCCGTAGAAGGAGGCTGCCCCACAGCCTACAGCTGAAATAGGGGCGCCTGGGTTGGACGTTCACCCTCTGCTCAGCCTGATGGAGGCAGAGAGAAGCCCCATGGTGTGTAGGGAGAGGTGCCCTGTCCCCGTCCAGGAAGGACTGCCTCACCATGGGACCATCCTTCATGAGGTCACACCTTCCCTGGGCAGCTGGCATCGGGCACAGAGAGCTGGCTGCTCAGGCTCAAGGCAAGGTGCTGTGCCGAGCACGCCTGCTGGAATGCTGCCAGCTGTGCTGAGCACTAACTGCATGGACTCCTCCCTCTGCCCAGCCCTGCGTCCCCCACCTCTGACTTACCCCAACAGGTGCCGATCCCTAATAAACACGTGAACCCAAAATCCCATGTCAGCATCTGTAAGGAGCTTCACAGTACGTGCTCAATAAACAGTGGTTGTTGTGATGGTGGCTGTGGTGTCCGTTCCCAACATCTGTGGACAAGGAGAGGTCCTAACAAGGTGGCATTACTGACACAGCTGTGGGATTCCTTTAAGCTTTCAAGTACTTAATTGGCAACAATTCAACCAACGACCAGTGTTGGCGAGGATGTGGAGAAAAAGGAACCCTCGTGCACTGCTGGTGGGAATGCAGACTGGTGCAGCCACTTTGGAGAACAGTATGGAGTTTCCTCCAAAAACTAAAAATGGAACTCCCATTTGACCCAGTGATCCCACTTCTAGGAATATATCCCAAGAAACTAGAAACACGAATCAGAAAGGTTATATGCACCCCTATGTTCATAGCAGCACAATTCACCATAGCTAAGATTTGGAAACAGCCTAAGTGCCCATCAGCAGATGAGTGGATTAAAAACTGTGGTACATCTACACCACGCATGTCAAACTCATGGCCCGCGGGCTGCATGCAGCCCACAACAAATATTTCTGCAGCCCAGCCAATATAACAGTATGTAAGAAACGTTTTAATAAAAATTTCATAACTTAATTTTTATGATATCCTGTTATACATAATCATTAATAACAAACTACAGCATTAGCTAATGACTGATTACTATAATCGTGTTGCATTCATTTTCCTTACACGCCTTACACGCAGGTGCACCACTTCTCTCCACTAATACTAGCAGCAAATATTTTAGCAGCTGATTGCCACGTCTTGGACTGACTTGCTTGGTGTGCACAAGAGGAAATATTTCACTTTTAGAGAACAAGAAAAATAGGTTTATTTACATGATGCTTGGCAAATAGGCCAGCTCAGCACTGAGCTCCTGCCTAGAAGCCTCCTGCTCAGAGGGACTCCAAGCTGGAGTTTGGGAGTTCAGGGTCAAAGCCGTGGGTGTTATCTACTTTCCCAAGCCCATGGGACTTCCAAGGATGGGGTGGGGCAGGGGTGAGGCAGCAGTGAAGCCGTGTAGGTGAAGGCAGAGGTGTGACTCCATCATGGCAGTTCTGGATCCTTATTGGACAGTCATAACGCGGACGGCCAGGGAGCAGGCCGGGGTGGGGAGCACCCTGCAGAAGTCAAAGGTTCTAAGCCAGAGGGACTGAGTGAACTTTGTTCCATCTGGAAAATGACAAGCATCGCTGACACGGAAGGTGATCACAGCGTTGTAAATTGTGGGGAATGTTGACCAAGTTACATATGAAAACAAGAGGTGATTTACGCTAACCCCTCTTCCCGGCCAACCAGTCCACAAGATCATCCGAATGGACTGTTGGGCTGCCCATTAACAGGAGGGTAAGGACGTCCCAGGAGGTACAGATGGACTTGGCCTCACAGCCAGTGTTTCACCCACACCCGGGCACCACAGCTGCCCCGAAGCACTTGCCCGCCCTGAGGGACCTGGGCAGAGCTTGTGCAGGCTGTGTGTAGGAGCCAGGCGAACTCTGGGCAGCAACTGGGTGCTGGGCATGGGACAGACATTGCTGTTGGTAAGAAGTCACCATGTGCATGGAGCAGTCCCATTTCCCAAGTGCCGACTCCTCGCACCAGTCAGGAAGGAGGACAGAGATTTTAGATAATGACATGCACAGACATACTCTTCCTATTCCCTCTGCTGAGTCCACCGAGGCCTGCGCCCAAGTGTCAGACCAACGGCCAAACCCGAGAGAAGGCGAGCTCTAGAGGACCTGTTGGCATGGTGCCACAGTGAGCCTCTGCCAGGGCACAGGAAGCAGGGCAGGGTCCGAAGGGTAGACATCCTCCCGGCAGTTCCTTCTTCCCCCCTGAGGTGGAGGGAGTGACTACAACCAACAGGAACAATGGAAATAACAGAGGAGCCAGTGGGAGCAGCATCCCTCCCGGTGACAGTGACGGGTGCCAGGTATTGAAGCTTTGACGAGACAAAGGCAGACAATCTCACTTCACATTTTAGCACTTGCTTCTGAAACAGCAGAGACCAGGCAGGGAGACAGTGGAGGATGGATGGGTGTCTGGCGACGATTGGTACCCAGCCTGAATAATGCATCCAGGTCTGTGAGGGAGGGGAACAAAGCCTGGAGAGCTGGCCTCCCACAGACCAGACTCCCCTGGGACACGCCCCGCCAGGTATCTGCAACTGGAAACCAAGTGGGAGGAATGAATGTCCCTGAGTCTTCAAGGCGGGTCCCAGGCTGAGTGATGGGGGTCAGACTCAGGCCTCCTAAGGGGCCCTATGCCCAGGGGTGGGCCCCCACCACTCCTCGTCAGCTCCATCGTGGATGAGTCAAAGGTGAAGACAAGGCTGCCTTTTGGGCTTTGCACCCTGTAAGAGAGGCACAAGCTCCTAGGGGCCAGGGCTTTGCAAGCTGAAAGCAGGAAACAGTGTGAGCAACCGGGCCTCCACCCTCTCTCCTTTGTAACTTCCTCGAACGTTTGCTATAGTACCGATTTGATGGCAGGTGACTGGCAGGGAAGCAGGACACAGCTCTAAACAAGGCCACTGTGCCGCTGCCCCACACCCAAGAGAAGGGCTCCCCAAATCCTTCTCACTGTATGTCTGTCCAGCACCTCCTCTGTGCCCCTCACTGGGTTGGTACAGATCAAGCTCATTTGGCGGAAGAGAAAAGGGAGACCAAGCATAGCTGTGCTCTGTCGCTAGAGCTTGGACCAGTTCATTCTACCCTGTGTCCAGTGCTCGCCTCATGCCTCCTGGCCCTCTGTGCAGCTCCCCGTGAAAGGGTTAGATCACCCAGTAGGAGATGAACTCCTGGCTCATCGCCGTGTCTCAATCAAAACCTAGCACATTCCCGGACACCACTGAATGAAGGTGCAGAATCTTTGGCCTTCGGGGTCATGGGCGCCCCTGAGCCAGGCTGCTGTCCATGTTACCAGCAAAAGCATGGAGCCAGCTCATGGTCAGTGGCTATAGCCATTCTTGAGAAGCCGAAAGACTTTGATCACCCAGTTCATGCTTTTGACAGCCCCTAAAGTGATCAGGGCTTTGTGACATTTCTGTTTCCTTCTTCCTCTCCCATGAGCTTTTCCATTGGCCAGGGGAGGCCTTGTGTGAGATGTCTTAGTATGTTTTTTGTCTCGTTTCATCCCACGTTATTTTTACCCTCATAACCAGCTGTACCTGGTGTAGCATATGCAGCTTCAATAGATCTCAAGTTATTAATAAAATATTTTATTTTTTATTCAATGTGTTTAGTGCTTTTCTCCATTTTCCTACATAAATAGAGGCCCAGTTGTAATGCATACATACCCTTACATCATGTTTCTGAAACATGCCTCCCAGTGATGTTTTCCATATGCTATACCACTCCTATTTAATGCTGAATTTACTTCACTTCACATAAATCAACTCACTTTTTGAAAATGTTAGTAGACCTTATGTTTTTAAAGCAGTTTTACTAGTAGATTTACAGAAACTAAAGAGAAAAATTGAACAGAAAGTACAGAGAGTGCTTTCCCTCTGCTCCTGCACACACTCTCCCTATGATTATCTGATTAGTGTGATGCATTTGTTACAATTGATGAGCCAAAATTGGTACATTATTATTAACTAAAGCTCATAGTTTAGGGTCCACTGTTATGTTGTATAGTTCTATACAACAAATCTGAGTTTTGACAAATGTATGACATGTATCCTCTTTTACAGTAACATATAGAACTAGAGGCCCGGTGCACAAAATTCATTCATGGGGGGGGGGGCGGGTTTCCTCAGCCCAGCCTGCACCCTCTCCAATCCAGGACCCCTCAGGGGATGTCAACTGCTGATTTAAGCCTAAACTGGCAGTCAGATATCCCTCTCACAATCCTGGACCACTGGCTCCTAATCGCTCACCTGCTTGCCTGCCTGCCTGCCTGGTCACCCCCAACTGCCCCCTCCCTGCCAGCCTGGTCGCTCCTAACTGCCCTCCTACCAGCCTGGTCACACCTTACTGCCCTCCTTGCCGTCCTGGTCACCCCCAACTGCACCCCCCACTGGCCTGGTTGCTCCTAACTGCCCCCCTCTGCTGGCCTGGTTGCCCCTAACTGCCCCTCCCTGCCAGCCTGGTTGCCCCCAACTCCCCCTCACCCCCCGCCGGCCTGGTCACCCCTCACAGCCCCCCTCCCCCCACTGGCCTGGTCACCCCACGCAGCCTGCTGTTCAGTCATCTGGTAGTCCTTCACTAACCCCTCTGCCAGCCTGGTCATAGGCAGCCATCTTGTGAGGGTGTGAGGGTCAATTTGCATATTACCTCTTTATTATATAGGATAGTTTCACCATCCTAAAAAATGTCCCTGTGCTCCATCTATTAATCCCTATCCCCTCCCCATGAACCTCTGGCAACCACTAATCTTTCTGCTATCTCTATAGTTTTGCCTTTTCCCAAATGTTATATAGTTGGAATCATACAGTATGTAGCCTTTTTACACTGGCTTCATCAACCAGAAATATTGATTTGGTCCACCTCCCAGGACATAACCAGGAACTTGTCCATATTACTTTTTCTCATGCCCATTGACTGACACATGGTCACATGCCCACTCCCAGCTGCAAAGTCTTCTGGGAAATGTAGTCTTATTCTGGGTAGCCATGTAATCAGCTAGCATTCTGGCAAGGACAGAAGGACAAGACACGTGTGGGGATGCAGTGCAGGTTGGTGGTAGGGCAAGTGGCTGTCCCTGACCCAACCTGCTCTGAGTGATTGGATAATGAGGATTAATTAGGATGCAGTTGGTTTACAGACTGACTCAGAGGAAACTCTGCCCAGGCCAAGGAAATTGAAAAGAGTAGTTGGTTTATAGCCAGACCATTAGTAGAAAGAATATGATTGAACTGAGTTTCCTGCTGAAAATATGCTTTAAGTAGTCAGATCGGTCTCAAAGTTAGAATAACAATTGAAATAATAATGTCATAATGTGTTTTTTATGTGTCAGTCCTCAAAAGAACCCTAGGAGGAAAGTACTATTATTATCTCATGTTTCAAAGGAGGAAACTAAGGTTCAGAGAGCTTAAAAGACTTGTTTAAGGCCACTCTGCCATGTAGGTAGCAAAATCACACTCAAACCCAGCACCAGCTGTTGGCAAAGCCTGTGTTCTTGGCTTCCTTACAGGGATCCTAGTCGGCAGGCCAGCCTAGTGATTCCAGGATTGGATTCCAACACCAAGGTGAAGATCGGCCTTCTCCCAGAGGTGCCCTGGCTTAATCCTGACAGCCATGCACCCATCTCCACACATGTTCTGCACTTGTGACTCAGCATTCACTCATTTTCTGAAAAAAAAAAAAAAAAATATATATATATATATATATTTTTTTTTTAAGGTGAAACAAGCAAAAAATAATGACCAAAGTAATAATGATGATGATGATGGTATTACTTCTACATCTTTGCAACTCTCCATGTGGTGCTCAGACCTGCTGGGTCAGACTTCTTCTTGAATAAGAAGCCCAGGCTCCTCAGTGCACATTGCGGTCCATTTTTTGCAGAGCAGAGGTTTGTTATTGTAATACTGTCCAGCCGATTGATTTTTCCTTTTATGGACTGTGCCTTTGGTGTTGTCTCCAAAAAGTCATCACTCACTCAAGGCCACTTAGGTTTTCTCCAATGTTATGTTCTAAGATATCTATAGTTTTTAATTTATGTTTAGGTCTGTGAACCAATTTGAGTTAATTTTTGTAACAGGTATATGGTCTGTGTGTAGATTTTTTTTTTTCATGCAGATGTCTCATTGTTCCAGCACCATTTGTTGAAGAGCTTATTTTTGCTCTATAGTAGTGCTTTAGCTGTTTTGTCAAAGACCAGCTGACTATACTTATGGAAAGTCTATTCCTGGGCTCTCTAGTCTGATCCATTTGTCTGTTCTTTCACCAATACCACACTGCCTTAATTACTGTAGCTTTATAGTGGGTCTTAAAGTCAGGTAGTGTCAGTCCTTCAACTTTGTTCTTCTCCTTCAGTATTGTGTTGGCTACTCTGCGTCTTTTGCCTCTCCATATAAACTTTAGAACCATAAAATATCCATAAAATAACTTGCTGGTATCTTGATTTGGATTGCATTGAATCTATGGATCAAGTTGGTAAGAACTGATATCTTAACAATATTGAGTTTTCCTAACCATCAACATGCAATATCTCTCATTTAGTTTTTTATCAGAATTTTGTAGTTTTCTTCATATAGATCTTGTACCTATTTTGTTAAATTTATAAGTAGGTATTTCCCTTTGAGGTTCCAAATATAAATTGTATTGTGTTTTAATGTTAAATTCTACTTGTTTATTGCTGGTAGACAGGAAAGGTATTGACTTTTGTGCATTGATCTTGTGTCCAGCAATCTTGTTATAATCACTATTAATTCCAAGAGTTTTTAATCAATTCTGTCAGATTTTCTACATGGGTAATCATGTCATTTATGAAAAAGATGAGGTATTTTCTTCTTTCCCAATCTGTATACTTTTTATTTAATTTTCTTGTCTTATTGAATTAGCTAGGACTTCTAATCTTTGATGTTTAAAAAAAGCTTTCTGAATTCTATATCCAATTCTATGCTGGTTTAATTGAAAATTTTATACTTTTTGAAAAATATTTTTTAGTGATTTCCCTCACATTCTAACAAATTTTTTATAACTGACATAATAATTTTTTAAAAATCTATCTAAAAATGCTGTTCTTTTTCTGTGCAGTAATTCAAGTCTTTTTATAGCTGGCCACAGTTACAAGTGCAGATCCTAGTAAAATCATTTTAAAGATTTTATTGGACATTTAATTCTGATTCTAATTGTCTTATTTAATTGATTCTTTTTCAACTATTGGGGGACTATTTCTTATCAAATTCATTATGAATTTGATAGAAGTGTCAGTTACTATTCATTTTATTATCTTTTACCCAACACATAAAAAAAAACCTTTTTGTTCTTTTCCTGCTGATCATAACTACCATTCACCATGAAAATGGTGATGCCTTTGGTTTTCTTTATGATTCTGCATATCTACTTGATTTTGCACAGTAGAATTCCTCCATTTTAAATTTTAAAATTTGTCTATATTTATATTTTAAACTAGAAAAATAACTTAATTATATTAAAATAATAAGGATTTCAATTTAAATACATAGGTATTTAAATTGGTAACTTGTACCATCTGTATAAAATATTCAAATAAACTCATTACAGTGTTGCATTAGTGCATAGAAGTATAGTCATCCTTACTGGATCAATCCATTGATACCAACGAGATGGGTGATATGTTTATGAGTAATAGTAGAAGGAATACACTTGTCCAACACACGCACAACTTTACAGCAATACTATCTGGTGGGATGGAAAGGATGCAGTGTGGTAGCCAGAATAATGTGCCCCCAAGGTGTTCACGTTCAGAACCCTGGAACCTACCAACATGTCACCTTGCATAGCAAAAGGGAACTAAGGTTGCAGATCCAGTGAAGGTTACTAATCAGCTGACCTTGAAATGAGATGATTCCAAGTGATAGGGTGGACCCAACGAAGTCTTAACAGCCCTTAAAAGGGGAGGATCTTTTTTGGCTGTGATCAGAGGGAGCTATGACAATGGAAGAACAGTTGGAAGGATTCAACATCACTGCCTTGGAAGACGGGGAAGACAGAGCCAGGAATGTGGGCACCTCTGGAAGCTGGAAAAGAAAAGGCAGGGGAACAGATTCTCCCCTGGACTCTCAGAGGATCCCAGCTCAGCTGACACAATGATGTTCGCCCAGTGACATGTCAGACTCCTGACTTCCAGGGCTCTAAGATAAAAAGGCTGTATTGTCTGAAGCTGAAAAGTTTCTGGTAATTTTTCATGGAACTAACACAGTAGTTCTATCAGGGAACTAACACAGTAGTTCAACCAAACAATAAAGTCTTACTGGAAAATAATTTACAATTCAGTTCTAATGTTAAAGTGTATTAAACTTAAATAAAATAAATTCAGTTCCCTGGCTGCACTATGCACATTCCAGTGCTCAATAACCACATGTTCCTAATGGCTCTGGGACCAGACAATCGAGGTCTAGCTCACTTCCCCCTTAGTGGTTGGAAGTTGTGAGCGTGGAGCCTTGGGACAGGGGCGGGCAGGCCAGATTCCCCATTGCTGGTAAACTCTTGGGGCCATCTGATCTGTGTCTTGACTGCACACATTTTGAAAATGTGATTTAAATTTCAAGTTCTGCATCAGGATTGTTTTTCGAGGCCCCTGTATTTAGAAATGACGTGCTGGCAGGAGAGGGCAGGGGAGCAGTACAAGAAAATGACATCTTTGTTGGGAACTTGGATACAAGATACAGCTTGTGGTTGCTGACAAAGCATTTGATCCCAGGATTTCCCACGGACTCTTCCAGGGCAGACTCCGCTCCCAGCAGGATGTCAGGAAGGGCCGGCCGGTGGACCACATTATTTATCGATTGGTGTTGATTTCCATCTCCTCTCAGGGCATAACTGGCTAGAAATGAACCCCGTCTCCAGCCCCCACAGTGCAAGCTCAAGCCTGGGGTGGAGTTTGGGAGAGTTCTGAGTTGAGACAGCTGCAGACCGCATAAAAAACAAGGATTGCCAAAATGAGCAAAGAGAGGCTTCGGGACAGGGGAGAGGGAATGAGTCAGTCCCAGCTGTGGGGCTTGTTCCCTGGTTTCTGAGATCAAAGAAAACATTCAAGGGCCTCCCTTACAGCCTGCCCTTGAGGGGATGGGGTCAAGGTTAGGGAGGGGCAGGGATGGACAAGGGCTCTTGGAAGTTTGTGGAAGAAACATGATTCCAGTGAGCTTTTTGAAGTTTTTCCCCAGAAAGAGCTCAGCATCAAGGTAATATTTCCCCTCTTCTCCCCTCCCCTCCCCTCCTCTCCCCTCCCTCCTCTTCCCTCTCCTCCCTATCTCCCCTCTCTCTGCTTTTCTCTCCCTCTTTCATCTTTCCCCATTTCCACTCCCTCCCTCTCTCTTTTCTTTCTGACCCTGGGCTTTGCCACATGGTAAAATGGCACCAAACTGAACGGGGAGTAGTAACTCCACTCACTTCCTTCTACATTCTACTTAAAATGTTAACAACTTGTCTATTTTCACCATTAAGCAACATATGCTTATTAAAAACATCTGGGAAATCAAGTAAAGCAAAAAGAAAAGAAAAGAAAAGAAAAGAAAAGAAAAGCCACCTGTAATTATTTTTATTAGAAAAAGTGCTATGAAAAGTGTGGTGTATTTCTTTGAAGTTGTGTGTGTGTGTGTGTGTGTGTGTGTGTGTGTGTGTGTGTGTGTGTGTGTGTGATTGGAAACTGTGGCTACAAAGATGGAAGTCTGTGGGTAGTTTTATATCCCCTTTTCTGCCTGTGAGATTGTATCTTAGGCAGTCCCTCACATTAATAGGAGTTTTTTTTAAAAAACTAGACTGCTAATGGCTGGACAGAACTAGATTTCTATCTGATGGACATACATACTATCTTTTACTTGTTTATATGTTTCTTGTTTTTTCCTCACAGAGGTTGCTAATTGCCTAACCAAGATCCATCTTCATTCTTCTTCTTTAGTGAAAGAACACTGATTTTTATGATGAGTGGCAATGTGGTTATGTAAAAGACTACATTTCCCACAAACAGCAGTGTAGTGGTGGCCAGAGGGAATGGGATGGGGAGTGAAGGAGGTTAATATATGGTGATGGGAGGAGATGTGACTTTGGGTGGTGGGCACACAGTACAATATACAGATCTTGTAACATAGAAATCCACACCTGAAACCTATATGATCATATTAACCAATGCCACCCCAATGAACATAATAAAAGTAAAAATAATAATAAATAAAAGACTACATTTCCCAACCTCTGCAGCCAGGGGTTGCCAATGAGATAAAAGCCGTTTCTTCTCCTGGGAATACACAGTATGAGGGCCTTTCCTTCCCCTGTGTGGAATGCAGATGATGAGGCTGGAACCCCAGCAGCCATCTTGGGCCATAAGATGACCTTGAGGAAAAGAGCTGTGCACTGAAGACAGGGAACTCGGCACCTGGATCCCAGAAACCTTCAGGTAATCACCAACCGAGCCCTGAATCACCTCCCTCAGGATTTCTTTTATGTGAAAGAGAAATAAACTCCCATATTACTACTACCCATTCCTTACTAGTAGTTGAATGTGAATCCTACAAGAGATTAATTCATTCTATATTCAAACACAATGGTAGTTTATAGAATGACTTCTATGTACCAGTGACCCACTGATATGAAGACATACCAGTGAACAAAACAGAAAAGTCCCTGTCCTCACAGAGCTGACATCTAGCGGGGAGAGATTATTTTCTAAAAAGTAAACAAGTGAAGTATGAAGTATATTAGCTCATATACTAAGGAGAAAAAATAAAGGAGGGCAAGGGCATGCATTAAGTTTTGGGGCTTGGGGTAATGTTGAAATTCTGGATAACTCAGGGCAAGTCAAGATAATATAACTACATCCCCCAAAGAATTCAAATTGGCATCTTTTTTTTTTTTTATCATGATGCACTTCTCACATATTTTAATGCTGAGAAATTAGTGGCTATGGGATTTGTAGAAGAATTGGCGACTAGGCTCTCCTTGCGAGGATTGTCTGGGGTGTTAAGAGAACTGAGCTTCTTCCTGTAGCTGGTAAAAGAAACAGCTCAAGCAGGCTGAATGGAACAAGGGAGCATCAGGACTCACAAAATTAAGATATTTGGGGGTGGTCCAGGCACGGCTGAATCCAGGTGCTCAAAGGTGCTGCCAGGAACCTGTCCTCCCATCTCCCTGCCCGGCTTCCCTCGGTGTTGGCACCACTCCCAGCCCCTCACCCCACCCACCCCAGGAGGGAGGTTGGGCTCTTGCTGCTTCAGATGGAGGTTCCAGCAGCCAGGGTGCCTATTTCGCAGGAATTGCAGCAAATATCCCAGGGCTCAATCTCATTGGATGGGGTGGGGTCACATGCCCATTCCTGAACAAATCCCTGGCCCACTGGACTCAGACAGGGTGATTGGCGGGACTTGTGTCATAGGGCTCTTCTGAAGCTGGACGGCTGGGCTGGGATTGCTTGCCTGTGAGCGGAACCCAGGAGTTCTTCCTGGAGGAGGGAGTGGAGGGCACTGAGCAGACTCTTCCCTTGGCTTCATGCTCCACCCTCAGGGCTCTGTGAGCCTTGGGAAAAGTCAAATCCATTTCTTCTTCAGCTTTCCTTTTGCCTACTGATTTTCTCCTGTCTTACAAATGAACAACCAAATGCATCAAGACCATAAATTATAAACAAGCTGTTCAAATGAGGCAAGTGATGTCAATAAGTAAAATCTAATTAAGCAATTTGAAATCTAAGTGATATTGTTATTAAAGTGGCATGTTAACAAAGCGTTTGATCAGCTCTCTAATCTGTTATGTGCGTCGTTGGAGGCGAGCTCCATGCTGATTGACAGAGAGATCCTTTCTTTCTGTAAGAAGAGAGAGAGAGGAATTTGGTCAAGGGAGGGGATTCAGGAGGAGGCTCTGCCCTTGTAAACCACCTTCCTGGCCCTCAGGACCCTGCTCCTCCCACAGCCATCAGTTGCCACCAGGCTGGAGAATTGGGGAATGCCACTTTAACAACTATGACTACCTCCTTGGTAAGGTCTCCCCGGGCCTCCAGAGTTTAGCTCATTGTTCACATTTGAGCTGTTTATCCCTCTGGCACCAAGGCACCTAGAGAGAGCTTCTTGTGAGGAGGTACCTGGGACCTGACTGGAGGGTCACCAGCAGCCAGGGGTGGATGAGATAGGTGGGAACGCCCATCTAGGGGGAGTGGGGGCACCGCTGGGTTTCTATAGGTTGGGGCTGTTGGGTAATTACACGTTAGGAATTACATTTTGGCAGAGTAGGAGACTAAGGCACGGAAAACTGAGCAGTATGTCCTAGACCATGGGGCAGGAGGTGATGGGCCCCAGTGAGACCCCAGGTTGGCCTGGTCCACAGTCCAGGGTGGTCAGCACTGGGCTAATCCCTGCCAGGCTGTCCTGAGACAGATGAGAGACTGGGTCACACCAGAGGGACTTAACCCCACCCCCAGGTCAAAGTGTGAGGTCATGTCCAGAGCCAGCTCTCCAAGGGGCACTGTGTCTCCACTTACCACGTGTGACCCAGCTGGGCCTCAGCCCTAGGGGTGTGGTGAAGGACAGACCCAGGAAGGAAGGAAGGAGGGAGGGAAGGAAGGAAGGAAGGAAGGAAGGAAGGAAGGAAGGAAGGAAGGAAGGAAGGAAGGAAGGAAGGAAGGAAGAAAGGGAGGGAGGGAGGGAGGGAGGGAGGGAGGGAGGGAGGGAGGGAGGGAGGGAGGGAGGGAGGAAAAGGATCCTGAAAAACTCAGAAATCTGTCCATCTTGCTGCCCACCCACCCCCTAACCTTCTCTGACTCCCCCTGCCGAGTGGATCCCCTTCCTTCCCAGCTAGGCAAAAGCATCTTGCCTTCTTCCCTTTGTCTCAGTCTCTGAACCACCCAGAGTGGCCTGGGCCAGAGCAGTGACACGGGAGGTGTGGAGACGGAAGGGCTGCCTCCCGGGGCATAAGGCACAGGGGACCTGGTAAACGTTTGCCCCGTGATGGGCACTTTCCCTGAAGGTCTTCCATTTCCATCCGCCATGTCTAGGACCCCTGAAGCACAGGCCCAGCACCGTGGGGGTCAGCCTCCCAACCTCCGGGTACTCCCTGGGAGGCCTCATGCTGAGGGCGCCCTCTCTGAATTCATTGATTCACTCGGTGCTTTCTGAGCTCCTCCCAGAGCAAGGCGAGGAGTCGCACCGAAGGCAGCCCGAGGCTCCAGCTGGGCCCACTATTTGAGTGGCAAGGTCCCCGTAAAAGGGACAGTCACTTTCACCTTCCTGGGAAGGGCAGGACTCAGGCACTGGGGCCACTCTGTTCAGCCCTCAGGTCCCAGGGGCACATCTGTATTTTAATTAATTTATGTGATAGTTGTGCCCCTGCCTAGTGCCTAAAAAGGAGTGTGAGGCCTCACAGTAAAAGGCAAGGAAACGACAACACCCTGAACAAGCAGACAAGTCAGGAGATAGATGAACCTGGTTGACCATAACCCTGACTCCCAGTCCCAGCAGAGAGGGTGCTAGAGGGAGGGCTGGGCTGCACTGGGCCGGTTCCCAATCTCTTCTTGCTATTGGGAGCCTGGCTGCCAAGGAAACAGTGATCGCCTTAATGGGAGAGGCAGGCAGGGTGTCTGTGCTTGAAAGGATGCCTGCGCATTGTGGCTTTGAGCGAGCCAGACAGAGCAGTCATCCAGGGGCTGTGCCCTGTGAGGTGCTGAGCCACCTGGCCACAGGCCTTCTGGGACCGTCTGGAAAGGTCCCAGTCCATCAGGGAGTCCAGGCCATGGTGCTGAGTGTGCAGCGGTGACACAGCCGTGTCACGGTGTGCTGGCTGCTGGGACAGCGGTGGCTCCTCTAGGAGGACCTCAGGTGCCCAGCTGAGTTCAGGGGCAGTGTGGCCCTGGAGCGTGGGGTTGGCCTGCCCAGCGCCCGCCCCTGCTGTTTTGTCTTGAGCACCGATTCTGTGCTCAGGACTGGCTCTTCCCTGGCCTGCACTCTGGGACGGACTGACTGCAGATCATCAGGAGGCAAGGAGACCAGCCCTGGGACCCTTCAGCAGAAGACGTGCCTTCGGTGCAGGTGCGGGGAATAGGGGCGGGGAGGAGGACGGGAGTGGGTGAGGGCATCTGTGTTGCAGGGAAAGCAGACAGCTACTCTGAAGTCACTGAAACCTTTACATTTTTACCGCAAGCCCATCAGTCAGGGGCCGCTGCCAAGCAATATTACTAATTTTCTCCTTCTAAATGGCAGCGACCTGTTTCAGCGGATTATGTCCCTGAACAGTACAGACAAGCAGGCCCTGTTCACCAAGGTCCTGTGCCACAGTCCTGGGAGACATGAAACCTCACAGCGCCTGGTCCTCCACTGGCTCGCAGCTGGCACTCAGAAAGGAAAGAGACGCATCCGTGCTCCCAATCAATGTCCGCCTGCCATCCCTGTCGATAACCACGCCAGAGCCCTGGGTCAGCCTGAAGATGCTCTGGGGAAAAGGTGGCCGCTTGATCCAGAGCCTCCTTGCTGGCCTAGAATGAAGTTGGCACTTTGTCTAATGAAACTGACTCCCAGGGTCCCTATGTGCAGACGCACCGTTTCCCAGGAGAAGCAATGCTGAGCAATGACATTAAAGCCAAGCTTGCACTCAGCAAGTTCAAACACTTCCTGGCCTCCCCAAACGACTCAGACAGCGAGCTCAGGGGCTTTCAGCCCCCAGGGATGCGGCAGGGACACAGCGAAGGCTGAGGACCAACCCCTGGTCACTGTCCCCCCTCCCTCCATTCTCCTGATGGAGAGACCAAGGTATTAAGAGGTTTAGGAAGTCCCTGTGGTTCCATGTTCCAGAGCCCTGAAAGGTCCTCGAGTGTGCAAAGAGCAGAGGCTGACCCCCAAGGGGAATGTATTAGAAGGATTGGGGCTACCCCTCTGGGCAAAGCTCTACACTGAACTTAGTCCCCATTCCACACGCCGGTATGGAGATTCTGGTTGGGCCAGCAAGGGACATCCTGTCCCGTAAGCTGAAACCAAGGGGTGCGGGGACTCGGGGACTCTCAGAGTGAAACTGCCACGGTGTGGCGGGGAGGGGAGGCGGCAGTCCTCTGAGAACAGCAGTACCTCCTGGGCTGCTTCCCTTGAGGCTGGGTGAAAAGTTGGCTCCACTTTGCAGATCACTCCCCACCCTCCGTTTTTCTGTGAACCTAAACCTGCTCTAAAACAATTAAGCCTTAACTTTTAAAAATCAAACTCATGGTATAGATACTTTCGAATCTCTACATCTCTCAAAGGAGACTTTCATCTAGAAATGAGGAAATAAGATTCTATGACACCGATGATGCTTCACTATAGTCAATCAAAAGTTCAGATTTCCTGGAACTGTAAAACAAGAGACAGATGTTTTCCTTAATATTCAGTCCCATTGTATAATGCACATAAAATATTGGCGTTCTGTTTTTGGAGCAGACTCTGCAAATTGTCATAGAAACAGCAGCTGAAACCATTTTGTATTTACAAACAAATACTGTGAATCTCACCAGTGTATAGAAGTGCTGAAGGACCACGGGGATATCAGGATCCCATGCCCTTTGCTCTTTGGTTGAGTCTTGAAAGGGTTTTACAAAGATTTGCTGTGGTATTAACTCCAGCTCAAGATTTCTAAGAATCCAAAGATATACTTGCCAAATATTCAATAATCAGAGACAGAAAAATGGGAGTTTTACTTCAAGTTTCCTCACTGTCATCACCCAACATACAAAAGCATTAAAATGGCAACTCCAAGGGGGCAGGGGAGGGGGTGGGCAGTATCATTAGTGACCTGGTGGACAGTTGGGAGAATTGTTGTTGAAACTGAAACCTTTCCTAACACAATCAGTAACGAAGACTTCATGTTTTTCCGACATGAATCAAAATGCAGAAGATGTTCGCTGCTATTGGCAGCTGGCAGCGTTATATAACAATTTACGTAAATTGTTTTCTAAACCCGGAGAACACTGTGGAGGACACGTCTGGAGCTAGCTGCCTCCCTCGTCTGTGCTCCCTCCATGGTGCTCATGCTCATGACACTGAGCAAGGGAACAGTTTAAAACTGGTACATGCATGCCCTGGCTGGTTTGGCTCAGTGGATAGAGCATTGGCCTGAGGACTGAAGCGTCCCCGGTTGGATTCCAGTCAAGGGTACGTGTCTGGGTTGCAGGCTCATCCCCAGTAGGGGATGTGCAGGAGGCAGCTGATTAATGATTCTCTCTCATCATTGATGTTTCTATATCTCTCTTCCTCTCTGAAATCAATAAAAAATATATTTAAAAAAAAAACTGGTACATGCTTTCCTTCAAGTCAAATCACATCTGAAAAAGATGCGCCGGATTTGCCCATCCCATGTAAGCATTAAAGGAAAATGATTCATGCACAATTCAGTTATTAGAAAACTATTCAGGATATTTGGAACAACTTAGATGTGGGAATCTACTTTTTCAACAGTAAACATTACAGACCTCTAACTACAGACCAGTTCTTTCTGATAAAAACCCAGCAGCTAAATTGACATAAGCTGCAAGTATACAGCACACACGCTAGATTGAAAAGATTTAAAACAACACAGAGGAATGTAAAATATCTCATCAATCACCTTTATATTTATTACATGTTGAAATGATAATTTGGGGGTATATAAGATATATTTTAAATTTCTTTTCATCTGTTTCTAATATTTTACTAGAAAATGTAAAACTGCACATGTGGCCCTCGTTATATTCCTACTGACACAGCAGCTGAACTTTCTTTCCAGAGAAACCAGTGGATGGTCCAGAGATGTCCTGTCCCCTTTGGCTCCCGGTTTCAAATTACAGGCCTAAGTCCATTGTAACGAAGGTTGCCAAATGGTGGCTAACACCAGTCAGCACATTTGATTTGGTCCATGTCAGGTATTAAAAAAAAAAGAAAGGTTACACACAAGCATTCGGTTCTTGGCCTTCTTTGAAAAGCCAGGTCAGTCTGAGCCCATATTTCCAAGGGGTGGTACCTGGAGTTGGACCTGGGCAAGCGGCCTCCCTTGCCCAGTGAGGCTCCATTTGTGAGACAATTTATTGAAGTTGGTGTCCAGAGTTGGCCAGCCTCAATAAATTGGGAAGATTTTGCTCGTTTTCAACGGTCTGATAAAGTTTAAATATAATTGCCTCTTCTAAGCTTGAACCCACATAATGTCAAAATCATTTAAATATATATTATGATAGACCTTTGATAAACTTTAAAATTTCTTCTATGATTGTTTTAAATTTCTTCTATAGTTATTCTACACAGGGATTTTTTTAAGGCTTCTTGAGTCAACTTTCCATATTTCTATTATTCAAGAAAGTCATCTAGCATTTCACTAGATTTTTAAATATTCTCTTACTAGAGGCCCAATGCATGAAATTTGTGCAAGAGTAAGCCTTCCTTCCCCCAGCTGCCAGCACCAGCTTCCCTCTGGCACCCAGGACCCAGGCTTCCCTTGCAGCCCTGGCTTCATCTGGAAGGTCGTCCGGAAGGACATCCACTCTAATTAGCATATTATGCTTTTATTATTATAGACTAGTGGCCCAGTGCACGAAATTCATGCACAGGGATGGGGGTTCCCTCACCCCAGCCTGCACCCTCTCCAATCAGGGACCCAGCGGAGGTAGCCCCAGAGGAGGCCCAAGAGAAAGAGAGACGCAGCTGCTGGCTAGGCCCGGGGCAAAAGAGAGAGGCAAGTGCTGATCAACAGCTGCCACAGAGGCTATGGATCAGACCCTGCTTCTCTCTTTGGGCCTGATCCGCAGCCCCCTCAGCAGTCAGTGCTGGGTCACCACGGCAACCCAGCACTGACTTCCAGTTGGTCGAGCCTTTGGTCATTTTGGATGTTACAGACCCTGGGTTTTTATATATTAGGACAATTCAGATGTGGGTCTCAGTTCCCCAAACTCATGAACCCAGGTGACCTGGCTCCTCCTCCCTACCTCTGCTCCCACCTCACTAGCCTTCTCCATCCTCCTGCAACACAATAGAATTACTTCCCCACCCATCTTCCTGCTTGCTGTTCCCTCTTCCTGGACCGTCTTTGTGGGACTGATAACTAACCCCCATCCCCAACTCCCCATCTCAGCCAGAGCCACCGGCCCCACCCCTAGCACCTGCCCCACCCACTCTGGCTCATGTAGCCGCACCCACCTCATCAGGCTTCATCAGCCTCTGTCTCATTTTCTTCCCAGCCACCTTGGCTAGCTGCAGTTGTCTTATGCATTAATCTGATTTTGTCTGCTTCATCCCCTCCCTACCCTCAACTAGAACGTATGGTCTTTAGGGATGGAGGTTCCTCACATCTGCTTTTCCGGGCCCAGAGTAGAACTTGGAACATAGTACATGCCCAATAAATGCTTGATCCTTCCATGAGTCTTCAAGTGGGGAGAAATCCAAAAAAAATCATCTGGTATAGGATTGCAAACTTCAGCAAAAAACAAGCTACAATATGTCAGTTAAACTTGTCTTATGCCATATTTGGGTCACATTTGTATTTCAAAGAATCCGTTGTTTATCTGAAATGCAAACTTAATGGAGCATCCTGTATTTTCTCTGGCACCCCTAATCTAATAGGACCATCATTTTATGTTAAAGCAGTCAGTTCCAAACCCGGCTGGGAAGCTTCTTAGAAATATCAACTCAGGGCTGCACCCAAACATTGATCGGGTCCTGGGTCGGGCCCAGCTGCTCTGTGGTTCTGACAGCAGTCAGGTCTGGTGGGGCATGGTCTGCAAGGCTCGTCCTCCCAGCTCTGAGCAGCAGGGAACTCACTGCTGCCCTGGGAGCTCCGAATTTTGGAGGAAACTGCCCCGTCCTCACTTCTCTGGATAAAGGAAAGGCAGCCCACCCCTCCTCCAGGCCCAACATTGCTCCACACAGTCACCTCAGCTCCAGGTAGTGACAGAAAGGGGGTGAGGACAGAGACAGAGACTAGAGGGGGCACCACCCCAAGACCAGACCCTAACTCATCAGGTGCCTGGAGAGGGTCTACCAGGCACAGAAGAACGGCCCCCACCCTCTCTACCCCAGCATCAGATGCCCTCCTCCAGCAGTGGGGTGTGGGCAAGAGAATCGCCCCCCCCCCCCCCGCTCCTCCCCATGGTAACGGAGCATCACACCCAGCAGTTAGCAGTCCTGTGGGATTAAGGGGGAGGAAAAAGGAGAGAGGGTAGAGGGCAGGCTGTTTTTCTCCCTCCAGTCTGGTAGACAAACACAATGAGGCACCTAGCTCTCCTGTGGGTGGGACAGCAGACCACCCAGGCCTATAGGAGTTCCGGGAAGTCAGGGTGATCCTCTCAGGAGGAAGTCAGAAGAGGCCCATGGAGAAGGTAGCATCTGAGCGAGTGGCAGGTCATCACAACAAGATGCTCCCCCCAACAAGCAAACCAAGGAAGCAGCCAGTCCCACAGCAGGAGCCCAAGGTCCAAGGTCAGTGAAGAGGGGATCGGGCAGGAGGTAGTCCCCACTCTAGGTTGCCTGAGTCTAAGCACTGAAGTCCTCCCCCGTCACCTGGAACCCCTCAGTCCTGCAGAACCGAGACTGTGGCCAACCTACCTCACAGCTCCCTCTTCCCAAGTGATTGGTCTCAGAGTCAGGTCAGTAAGTGGGAATGGAGAGGGAGAACAGTGCAGAGTTCACCTGCATGCACTCTGGGGCCAGGTTGCCTGCAAACAGAGCCCAGCTGCATCAGGTCCAAGCCGTGAGACTAAGGACAAACCACCTGGTATCTCAGCCTCAGTTTCTTCACCAGCTGTGAAGAAATGGGTGTGAGTATGTTCTGATCTCAGAGGATTGCTTCTGGAATCGACTGACTTAATAAATATGAGGCACTTAGAATAGTGACTGGCCCATGGCAAGTGACACATTGGCAACATTGGCTATTTTATTACACAACTAGAGGTCTGGTGCATGAGATTCGTGCACTCAGGCGGGGGAGTGGGGTCCTTCAGCCCGGCCTGCACCCTCTCACAGTGTGGGAGTTGTCCGTCAGATATCGTTAGCACTGCCACTGCGCAGAGGTGGGAGAGGCTCCCCCACCACTGCCCTGTGCTCGCCAACTGTGAGCCCAGCTTGTGGCTGAGCGGCACTCTCCCTGTGGGAGCGCACTGACCACCAGGGAGCAGCTCCTGCATTGAGCGTCTGCTTCCTGGTGGTCAGTGCGCATCACAGTGACCAGTCGTTCCACAATTAGGTTGATTTGTATATTAGCCTTTTTTATATAGGATTAAGTCTTTTTTTAAATAAATCTTTATTGTTCAGATTATTACATATGTTCCTCTTTTTCCTCCCATAGCTCCCCTCCACCTGATTCCTCACCCCACCCCATGCCCTTACCCCCTGCCACTGTCTTCATCCATAAGAGTAAGATTTTTGTCCAATCTCTTCCCACACCCCTCACACCCTCTTTCCCCCAAGAATTGTCAGTCCACTTCCTTTCTATGCCCCTGATTCTATTATATTCATCAGTTTATTCTGTTCATCAGATCTTTTATTCACTTGATTTTTAGATTCACTTGTTGATAGGTATGTATTTGTTGTCATTTTGTTGTTCATAATTTTTATCTTTACCTTTTTCTTCTTCTTCCTCTTCTTAAAGAATACCCTTCAGCATTTCATATAATCCTGGTTTGGTGGTGCTGAACTCCTTTAGCTTTTTCTTGTCCGTGAAGCTCTTTATCTGACCTTCAATTCTGAATGATAGCTTTGTTGGGTAGAGTAATCTTGGTTGTAGGTTCTTGCTGTTCATCACTTTGAATATTTCTTGCTACTCCCTTCTGACCTGCATAGTTTCTGTTGAGAAATCAGCTGACAGTCATATGGGTACTCCCTTGTAGGTAATTAACTGTTTTTCTCTTGCTGCTTTTAAGATTCTCTCTTTGTCTTTTGCTCTTGACTTTTTAATTATGATGTGTCTTGGTGTGGTCCTCTTTGGATTCCTCTTGTTTGGGGTTCTCTGTGCTTCCTGGACTTGTAAGTCTATTTCTTTCACCAGGTAGGGAAAGTTTTCTGTCATTATTTCTTCTAATAGGTTTTCAATATTTTGCTCTCTCTCTCTTCTTCTGGCACCCCAATAATTCAGATCTTGGTATGCTTAAAGTTGTCCAGAGGCTCCTTACACTATCATCATTTTTTTTGGATTCTTTTTTCTTTTTGTTTTTCTGGTTGGGTGTTTTTTGTTTCCTCATGTTTCAATCTTTGGTTTGATTCTTGGGATCCTTTGATCTACTGTTGAATTTCTATATGTTCTTTATTTCAGACAGTGTATGCTTAATTTCTGACTGGTCCTTTTCTATTTTTTTGGCATTCTCATTAAGATCTTTAAAGGTCTCACTAAGTTCCTCAGAGGTTTTTAGCAGATTCTTGAGTAACCTTATAAATGTGGTTTTGAACTCTATGTCCAGTAGTTTGCTTTCCTCCATTTCTTTCATTCATGACATGTTTCTTTGTCTCTGCATTCTGGCTGCTTCCCTGTGTTGATGGAGTGGCTTTGTGTGATAGGTGACCTATAGGGCCCAGTGGTTCAGCCTCCCCAATCACCTGAGGTGGATACTCTTGGTGCACCCCTTTGTAGGCTGAGTGCACAGTCTTGTTGTAGTTAATCCTTGATTGTTGTTGGTATACTGGGAGGAATTTACCTCCAGGCCAATTAGCTGTGAGGATCCACTGTGTCTATAATGGAAGAACTGCTGTGCTGGAGACACCCTTATGGGGCAGGACTTATTTCAGTGGGGTTTTGGTGCTCACTGAGTCTGCCTCTTGAATGTGTCATTTATGGATGTGAGAAGTTGAAATCTGGTGTTGTCTCACACTGACCACTAGGTACACTGGCTTCTGGGTTTCCAATGGGGTGCAGGTCAGCTACTGTCAGAGGCCACCTAGCAGGATCTACAGCGAGGTCTGCAGATTTCTCCTGGTCTGACCAGAGCTGCAGTTTGTTAGGTTAAGCTGTGAAAGGACAGGCCATTTATATGCAAAAGCCACTGTGCACAGTTCAGGTGGGTTTTTAAATTGGATGGGGCGGGGTCTCAGGGAGTCACTAGAGGGTGGCAAACAGCAATGGCTGCCAGTCAGCCGTCTTGGCATCTCCGAGTTTCCATGTCCCTGTGTCCCGCGCCCCTGTGTCCCGTGCCCCAGCACAGTAAACAATGATTCCTGCGCTCAGCTCTGCAAGAAAGCCACCCTCACTTTCTGACCCGATGGCACACAGTCCACTTCTCCCGGTAGGGGTCTGGGTCCCCAGAGTCTCGCCAGAAACTGGAGTTCAGAGTAATGGGGAGCTGTGTCTCCCTTCGGTTTGAAAGAAACAATGCACCCAGTCGCCAACTGCCAGCCCAATTCACGCACCTGCATACCTCAGCTTTTTCGTGCTTGTGCACATCTCAATGCTCTTTTCTCTTTCCTTCTAGTTGTAGAACTTCTACTCAGCTAGCTTTCCCGTGGTTCTGGGTGATAGATGTTTTGTCTTTTAGTTGTAGTTTTGGTGTGGTTGTGAGAGGCAGCACGTACAGGTGTACATCTTATGCTGCCATCTTGGTTTCTCCTAGGATTAAGTCTTTATTTAAATAGTCACCTGAATGGCCAGCACTCTCATTTTGACTGTATGGAGATTAAAGGACATTTGAAGTCATTTGAACTCATTGGGTTCAAAAAGGACATCTGCTACTATGTTGCTTAGAGACACACCCAAAATCAATTCCCCAAAACTAAAATATAAGGAGATATACAAAGATGCACACACATAAATGGAAATTATGTATATTTGTCTGTGTGTGTATATACACATATAACAAACCAAAGAAGCAATCACAAAAAGGACTATGGAAAATACTAAACAATAGAATGTAAGGCATGATGGAGGTTGATTTTGTATCTATATTTATAAGGTGTCCCCAAAATGTATACACACACTTTGAATAATTATAAAAGCCAGTGTTTATTAAAATACATTTTATTTTCAAAATTTTGCTATCAGCTGTTAAAATATGTATACATTTTGGGGGGACACCCTGTATAAAGCTAGCACCACTTTGATGATGTATAGTCATGAAGCTTTATGCATCAAGTAACATAGTACTAACATATAGGAAGCAAACAGATTTGAGAGGCCATTGAGCTTCGATGTTTCTTCCTACAGAGAACCTTCCTTGGTGCCTCAGGACCTCTGCGGGACACCTGACTTTTCTCATCTGCGACACTGTTGGTCTGGGTGTGCCATTAACTACTTAACGCCCCTCCCCCACTCTCACTAGCCACCAAGCCCTGGGAGTCTCAGACAATGTCTGTCACCTTGATTTTCCGTTGTGTCAAGGCCCAGCCTAATAAATACACATTCAATTCTGCATCCCCTAGAGAGCACACATTTTTTTCAAATGTTCATGGATGTCTATAAAAATCTCTTGTGTACAGTTGGCCAAAAGAAACTGTAATACATTTCAAAATGCAGAACTATACAGATAACAGTCTCTGACCCTATAGTTAAAGGAAAAACAACAATAAAAAACAAACAAAAATTCAACCTGCCAGCAATGAAAATTCATGTTGTAAAATGACCCCAATCAAAGAAGAAATCAAAACTGAAATTAGAAGTTATTTATAAAATATAAAGAGCAACAATTCACATAAAAATGTATGGAACCCAGCCAAGTCTCCACTCAAAGGAAAAAATGAGAGGTTGAAATTGTTAGGTCAGAGGAATTGCAGAAGCCAATGCATGCAACCAATGGTAATGCAGATAACAGACTAGTGCACCAGACAGATGGCGACACAAATGCTGGTGCCTTCTTGGAACCCATGAAGGACCAATGCTCCAGGCAAATGGTGACACAGATATTGGTTCCATTCTGGAACCCCTGCCCGAGGCAGAAATTACACCCGCCCTCAGGTCACAGTCCTCGGCCCTCACTGAACACCTGTATAAAAAAAGTACCTCAGCTCCCGCCCAGCACGACTTCCCGGGCCCTACCCTCATGACCAGTGAACCTCACCTGGGATGCAATATTAAACTTCCTTTTGACTGGCCTGGACTGTCTTTGTTCCCTGCACCACGAACCTCACAGAAATGTTTTCATATTTGAACAAGAGATAACTAAAGTAAAGAAATCAATGACAGCAAAGTACTAAAAGAAGAACAAAATACAGTAGGTCCTCAGGTTACATCGGAGATCCATTCCTTCAGTGCAACGTAACGCGATTTTCACTGTAACTCAGAACCCACCTACATAAGCACCTACGTCACTCACATGGAGCACATACACAGCAGTAATGAAGTGAAACAGTAAAAAGAATTTAAAAGAAAGATAACAATTCCTGACCTTTACTTGTGGTAAATAAATAATAAAAAACACAAAGCACATATGTACATACGTCGAAATGACAGAACTTCATTTTTATAAATAAATGGGAGATGGTGATGCAACCACGAAACGATGCACGTCGAGTCGGACGTGCCCGAGGACGGCCTGTAAACAGGGGAGAGCAGGAGGAGGGGATTAATAAAGATAAAATAAAAAAGTAAGAAATTAGGAAACAGAACAAAACAATTTATAAACATATTTCAGAATACGTTCTTTGAAAGGCAAATAAACATGCATATGGGAAATTTAACATACAGACATGTAAATATAGCCTTTTCACACTTGGTGTCATTTTAAAAAAACACTTTAAAATCTTTAGGAGTAAACTAAGGAATAACTGCAAAATCTATAGGAAGAAAACCACAACATCTTGCTAAAAAAACATTCTAGAAGACCTAAATACACAGAGACTGAAACAGCACCTGGGGACAAGGAGATTTAATATCTGCAACCCTGCCCACCCTTCTGAATTAGTAAGTAAATTTAATATATTTCCAATCGCAAGGAGGTTTAGGAGTCAAAGAGAGGCAGTTTTGACAAATGGGTATAAAATTTTTCTAGAAAAACAAGGGGAGTTTTGAAAAAGAGAATAGTGAGGGAAGCTGGTGAATGGATGGAGAGCACGGGAGTGGGGATGGAGGTGGCAGTGGACGGGCTCATGGTGTTGGTCACTTTGTACTCTGTCCCTCCCTCATTCTCCCAGCCACCCTCAGCAGTCCAACCCCCAGCCAGGAGTCCCACACAACGCTTTCACCTCCCACAGCCCTTCACCAGGAGGCCAGCCTCTCTTCCCTGCCCCCACCTCACTTGGAATTATGCCAAAGACGACCTTTGGAGCAGATGTCTGAGTCTTAACTCAAGGTGTAACTGTTGCTATGGGCCAAAGAGGAGAAAGATAATGATTAACCAAAGTTGGGGCAGACCCAAAGTAGTAAAAGGTGGTATGACTCTCGCAAAATCAACAGACTTAAGGAACAAACATAAACACCAGGACGTTGCTCAAGGCATTAACATCAATGCAGATGAAGAGACCGGTGGTACCCCCAGAACATCACCCTGTATGCTCACCGGAAGACGGGCTCCATGGCCCGATGTAGGAATCCCAGGGTGCTTGGAGGGAAAAGAAATGTGCTGGTGTCCAGCTCTGGAGAAAAGAGGTATTTCCTCCCACCAGCAGGATTCCCAGGTCTGAGCTCCTTGGCCAGAGCCTGCCGCAGTGGGTGAGGGCCTGGAGTCACCGATGGGTTTAGCCCAGGGTCTGCCATCCATGCAGATGGGAGTTGTTAACCCCACCCTGGCCTCAGGGACTTCAAAGAGATTCAGGTGAGTCTGGGGCAGACATGCAGACAGGTGTGAATTATGGGAAGAAATGCCCATCACTTCCCCCTCGAGAGAGGTGCACACTGCGACCTCAGGCCTTGGGACAGGGCATCTTTTCCCTGGCATTTCTTGAAAAGAACAGTTTGGGCAATCCTGCTCCAATGACCTACCTCAATGCTGCTCCAATGACCCACCTCAGGGCGGGGGTCCCACCATGGAGGCAGCCCCTGCCCACATCCCTCACCCAGGCAGCCCATGTGGACAGTGACAGGGCCCACCTGGGAGGCCCCGTCTCCTGCCTGGCTGGGAAGCAGCAGCCGCCGCCCTCCCCACCAGGCCCACCAAGGATGTTCACGGACCCCCCGCACGTGTTAAGACTGCCCAAGAGCAGCCCTGACACCGCCAGGCGTGAGGCTTTTCTTCAGGCCCCATGGGGCTGTTTCTGAGGCCGAGGCTGAAGCACAGCACCCAGCTGGTGGCTGCATTGGGACAGGGACAAACGGTTCTCACCCCAGAAGGTGGCAGAGGACGCCTCAACCTGCGGCCAAAACGCTGGCTGCAAGAGGCTCCATCAGAATGCGTTAACTGGGGGTTCCATCAGCTGGCATTCAGATGAACAGGATTTCACCGGACCAAAGCTAATGTGCAGGGAGCCGGTGCACTCGGGGTCTTTGGGACAGAAGTGCCAGGCAGTCAGCAAGAACAGGGCCTCACAGAGGCCTCCTTCAGGGCAGGGCGCTTGGCCTGTGTGGGGGCAAGTCTGTGTCCCTGCCAGTTTGTTGCCCCACAAGAAAACGAGCCCATCTGGTTCCCCATGGAATTACTCTAGTGACCAACACAGATTCGCTCAACTGATGTTTGCAGTAGGAAGGAAGGCAGGGAGGAAGGAAGGAGGGAGGGAGGGAGGGAGGGAGGGAGGGAGGGAGGGAGGGAGGGAGGGAGGAAGGGAAGAAGGAAGGGAGGAAGGAGGGAGGGAGGGAGGAAGGGAGGGAGGGAGGAGGGAGGGAGGAAAGAGGGAGGGAGGGAGGGAAGAGGGAGGGAGGAAAGGAGGGAGGGAGGAAAGAGGGAGGGAGGAGGGAGGGAGGGAGGGAGGAAAGAGGGGGGAGGGAGGGAGGGAGGGAAGAGGGAGGGAGGGAGGAAGGGAAGAGGGAGGGAGGAAAGAAGAAGGGAGGGAGGGAAGAAGGAAGGGAGGGAGGGAAGAAGGAAGGGAGGGAGGGAAGAAGGAAGGGAGGGAGGGAGGAGGGAGGGAGGAAGGAGGAAGGGAGGGAGGGAGGAAAGAAGGAGGGAGGGAAGGAGGAAGGAGGGAGGAAGGAAAGAGGGAGGGAGGGAGGAAGGGAGGGAGAAAAGGAAGGAGGAGAAAGGAAGGAATAAGGGAGGGCACTTACAGATGGCTGCTTGCTGAGCCACACAGGCAGTCTCCCCACGCCCTGCCCAGGTCACTTGCAGGCCCCCACAGCCCTGCTGTGGCTGGATGGTGACTGTGCTTCCTCTCAGCTTCCTGAGGATAACCTTGGGCTGACCGGCTTCCTCCTAAGAAGGCGCATCTAGCAGCAGCTGGTGGAGCAGTGAGCAAACCTCAGCGCTGCCTCCTGTGAGCCAGGTGCCCTGGGCAACTTCCTGAGCCGCCATTCTCCGCCCATGAGCTGGCATGTGGCCGCCGCTGGTGCCCTCCTCACAGTCACGGATGGAGGAGTAACCAATCATTCATTCTGAAGCACCAAAAAGGGGCGGGGGTAGTGGTGCACCTGGAGGGGTACGCTGATGGCCGATGGCGGGGTACCCGCTGACCAGAAAGACTGTCACACAGACTGGCCGCCCTGGGTGTAGAGGCAGGGGCTGCCTCCCTCCTCAGAGCCCAGGACCGTGGACAGCACATCTGCTTCTGCTCGTCCATTTTCCCTCCAGCGGCGGCGAGACTCCTGGTCTCCCTGGTGGGAGGGTGACTCACCCCTACCTGCGCAGGTTAATTTTATGTGTCAACCTGAGTGGGCCAGGGCGTGCCCAGAGGCAGGTCACACCTGATCTGGAGGGAGGGTGACTGTCAGCCAGGATGTTTCTGGATGGGACTCGCCTTTGAGTCCATAGACTGCATGGAGCAGAAGGCCCTCCCAGGTGGGGCAGCACCAATCTGTTGAGGGCTTGAATAGAACAGAAGTGTGGAGGGAGGTAGAGCTGTTCTCACCAGCTTTTTGGGGGGGTGTAGAGCTTCCTCTGCCCTCGGTGCTCCTGCTCTTGGACTTCAGACTTAGATCGGAATCTACACCAGTGGCTCCCTAGCTCCCAGGCCTTCCAAGTACAGCCTGGCTCTCCTGAGTGCCCAGATGGCACAAGGCACTTCGTGGGCCTTCTCAGCCAGTGCCAATGCCTTGTAATACATCTCTTTACGTTATGTACCGTAATGCAGTCCTGGACCCTACACATAGAGATGCTCTGTAAGCATCTGGTCAGTAAATAAATATTTCCAGAAACCACTTTTTGTCGCACTGAAGAGAGCTTGTGGCCACATACCCCGCACTCCCGGAGTTCCCTTTCCTACCATCACCCCCCTCCCCCCGAGGGTCAGTCACAGTCAGGAATGGTGAAGCTTCTGCCCATTCAGAAGGGCTGAGTTAACATCCTTTAGAGATAATGAGGACAGCGTTTTCTTAGAATTTCTCCAGCATTTTTTACCACCATCTATCCTTTTTTTCTCTTGCTTTTAATCTGGAGAGAAAAGCAGCCACGTTAGGAGACTTAGAGCACAAGCTGGATTCCAGGTACGATTTCAAAGCAAACATCAACCCTTCTGCCTCCTTTGGGCTGGAAATAGAAGCGTCTGACTCTCCAAGACAAGCCCCAAAGGCAGCAGGGTCCCCACTGCTAAGAAAGATGACAGATGACTGATTGTACTCTGAGTACCAGACAAACCGAGGGTCCCTGGGCTGGCCAGGCATCTGGGTGTTACAGCAGGAAGGTTATGATTCTGGCAGAAGCAGGCTGAGTGCTTCATTGACATAAAATCACTGGGCAGAGGGCGGGGGGGGGGGGGGGGCGGGAGGGGATGGTTTCTACGCTTTTACCCCCAGCTGCCTTTTTTCTGACTCTTTCTCCCCATGAAAGTAAAATAGATCCTAGGATCTGAGATGGGGGTTGATGTTTACAATGACCCCCTAAGAGATTAATGTTTCATGAGAGAAAAATCCAGGCTGAGATTTTTTCTTCTAAGGTTGGGTAAGTCCAAGTTAAGAAACAAAACACTGTTGGAAACTCAGCTGCTATGGCAGGTAGGGCTGTGATGTCACAGTCAGTGCTGGACAGAAGAGAAAAGACAATGGGGACAATGATGGGGAGCCGGGGAGCCCAGGCCCCATCTCACATGGGGCTCTCCACGCAGCTCCACACAATGTAGCCACATGGGAACCCAGCCCAGCACATCCAGAGGTCAAATATCTATATTTTAAATCAAGCCTCCCAACCACGAGACCGATCCACTTTTTATTTTAGAAAGCAATGGGCAGGTGCCTGGCCCAGTGGGTCTCAGACTGAATTCTGCCCTCAGGCCAGATGTACAACAGAAGAGCTTGATCAAAGAGATGAGGCTTGTGTCAGAAGGGACGGTGGTGCTGTTATGTGTGGGTTCCTTCTGTTTCTGTTAATTCCAGGGTGGCAAACCAGAGTTACCCCACTTGTGGGCAATATGTATTTGAACAAACATTAGAGTGACCAACTAGTCCTCACTTGTCTGGGACTGTCCCAGTTTTCAAACAGAAATGCCTGCATCCCGTGGACCACTTGAATCCCAGGAAAACTAGACTAATTGGTCACCCTAACAAAGAGACTGGCGGGGGGGCCACATGGTTGTGCCAACTGGGGACTCATTAGCTTGAAGAGGAAATAGACTCTTTGGGGGATAACAGCAATGGGGACCATACCACTCAGACTCAAGGTCAAACATTGCTTCTTCTGACCTTCACCTGTGGAATCTCAGCTGAGCAAAGCTATGCCTTCAGACAGAGCCTGCCTACCTCCCAGGTTTCCACAAAGATTCCTGTGAGAACCTGGGTCCCTGAGTGACGGCTGGAGCAGCCTCCCCCCTCTCTCCGCCCCCCCCCCCCCGCCTCCCCCCCCCCAAGCTGTGCCACAATGGGGACAAATGTGGATTATGTGAGATTTGTGGGTGGTTTGTCACAGCATTTGGCCCCCTCAGCTGACACACCACGGAACCCTCCCTTCCTGGCTAAATGCCTCAGGAGGAAATTGGTGGGTCTCACTGGAGTAGGGTGAATACCCTACTCCAGTGAGACCCACCAATTTCCTCCTGAGGCATTTGGGTTTGGTGCTCAGGGGTCTAACTGGTCTCTACTGGCTGCTTGAAGGTTAATGTGAACAGGAGCCATGGGCTGGCCAGGTGCTCAGAGGCAAAGAGAAAGCTGGTGTTAGGGGCTGAGTTGTGTCCCACCTCCCCTAAATTTATATGCTGAAATCCTAACCCGCAGTATCTCCCAGTGTGGCTGTGTTGGAGACGGGTCTTACCGAGGTAATTCAGCCAGGAGAGGTCATTAGGGCCAGCCCTGACCCAATATGACCAGTGTCCTTATAAGAAGAGGACATGGCAGACACCCAAGAGGAGAGAACACATGGACACAGGGAGAAGGCAGCCATCTCCTCACCAAGAAGGGAGGCCTCAGGAGGAACCAACCCCACTGACCCCTGGATCCGGAACGCCTGGCCTCCGGAAGTGAGAGAAAATTGCTGTGTCTGGCTCCAGCCTCCCAGCCTGTGGTCCTTTCTTGGTGGCCCATGCTGACTATTATTAGTGATCAGCTGGGGAGAGGAGCATGAAGGTCGCAGAGATGGGGGTCGTGTCCAGAGAGAGAAGGCAGCTCCCTGCCTAGGGGAGCCTCTGGTTCCTGGTTCTGAGCTTTCAGAGGATCTGACTCTACTTTCTGTTGTTCAGATCTTGGGAATAACCAACGCCCCTCTTCTGTGGAAACTAGTCACGTGAGTTTCTGTTACCTGCCACCAAACAAAGCCAGAACCACAGGATTTGGTTTCATGGTTCCAACCGTCACCAGAGGCCTTGTTCCTATGAATGTCCTCAGCCCTCCAGAGAAGGGAATTTAATTCAAAACAACTTTATGATGAAACAGGGGCCTCCAACAGTGTCCACATCTACCCCACAGCACTTATGAGTAAGCTACCTTATTCGGCCAAAGGGACTGGGAGACGTGATTAAGGTAAGGGTCTCAAGATGGTGAGGTTATCCTGAATTGTTCTGGATTATCTAGCTAAGTCCAATGTACATGATCACAAAGGTCTTCTAAGAGAAGGAGGGAGAAAGAAGAGTCTGAGAGGGAGGGATTGGAAGATGCTGGGCTACTGGCTTTTAAGATGGAGGAAGGGGCCGCGAGCCGATGGACACAGGCGCCTTAGTAGCTAGAAAGCCAGGACACAGAATGTCCCTGGAGCTGCCTGGGCATCTCTGCCCACACCTTGATTGTGACCTCCACACTGTTGTCATTTTATTGTTTGAAGCCACTAAGTTTGGATTGATTCGTTAGTGCAGTAACAGGAAACTAACACAACGTTGAATCGTATATTCTTCATAAGTCACGGCCCTGAACTTGCTTAATTCTTATTTCCTTACCCCTAAATAAAGTATTCATACTGAAGATGGGCCAAAGAACGCACCCAAGTCTGGAATTCTGGTTGAATCCTAACAAAAAGCAATGAACGGGAAGAACGAAGCCTCACTGTCAGGTGGATCTTCAAAAGCAAATTGCCCATCCTCTCTCTGGCTGTTCCTGGCACTCTGATGGTTCATTTGACGGAGCACGTGGTGAGCAAAGCATTAGGGATGTTGGAGAAAAGCAGCAGCTCCGCCTTAACTGCCCCACCCACTCTGGGGCTGTCCAGGGCACCTACTGCAGCAGGAGCAGAACACATCAAGGGGCCCTGGGCCTGAGCCTCACCTCCCTCCCCCCGCCCCCCACTTTAAGTGACATTGTGGGCTAGGGGCCTGGAGCTGCTGGGAGATGTGCTGTTTTGCCGACGTAGATGCTATGGGTGCAGCCACAAACTCTCAGACTGGAAAAAGCAGACAGCTGCGCCCGGCAGGCTCACGTGCCTGCTCCATCTGCTCAATCACTAAAACGGGGGCTTGGCAGAGGCTGCAGAGAACACATTTGCTCTTCTCGGAAAGAGGAAGAGTGAACTTTCCTGCCTTCCTCATAAGTCCCTGCGATCTTTTTCACGTGCAATGTGCCCTGTACAAAGGCAGAAACTGCTACACAAGCCGAGGGGCTGAGACTCATGCTCTTGTCCAATTATATCAGATGTTAAATTCTAGTTCACCAGCCCTGATGGCTTAACTGTCATTCCACAGTAACAAGGCCCTTACACCCCAGCTCACTGTGACGCTATGAGGCTCGGCCATCTGCCTCTCATGCTAACACATGTCCAAGGGTCACACCCTGCATGGTGGGCTCCAGTCATTCAGAGAAAACTGACTGGCTGGGGAGAGAGACATGATGCACATGGCCCTGGGTCACCAAGAAAAGAGGGGGCTGAGTCTATGGAATCTGAAAAACGGGTGTATCCCAGCTTCAGAATCCAGAGAAAAGCCTTTATATCCATCATTTTAATGTGATAGAGAATCTGTCCCAGACTTCAGATCCCACATACCAACTATATTCCCAGCCCAACCGCACTCTGCCCCAAAGTGGAACTGACTGGAGCCATTCAGAACATCCCGAACCCCAACTCTGCCACTCGGTAAGGACGTGACTGAGCTTCTGGCTGCTCCTCTGTTCAACGAGCATAGCGAGAGGAGTGCCTCCTTAGGGTGGTGGAGAGAAGTGAGGGAGGTAGTGCATACCAAGGGCTTAGCATGCTGCCTGTCTCATGAATACCTCCTGTTATCATCATCACCATTTCTCGGTGACTATTACATTAGACACTTTCAAAGCTTACGAGCCCCTGTCAAATGCAACCTCAGCCCTCATTCTAAGCCTGTATGTGTCTGTGTGGCATCGGACAGACTTCAGTCATGTGCCAATCGGGCCTGTCCCTGTTCTTGTACACCGTCAAGCTACATAACAATTTTTACATTTTTTAAAATACATTTTCATTAATTTCAGAGAGGAAGGGAGAGGGAGAGAGAGATAGAAACATCAATGATGAGAGAGAATCATTGATTGGCCACCTCTTGCACACCCCACTCTGGGGATCGAGCCCGTAACCTGGGCACATGCCCTTGACCAGAATCGAACCAGGAACACCTCAGTTTTGCAGGCCGATGTTCTAGCTACTGAGCCAAACCAGCCAGGGCAATTTTTACATTTTTACTGGACAGTGAAAAATCAAAAGATAAATATTATTTTGTGATGGGTGGAAATAAAATGAAATTCAAATTTCAGCATCCACACATAAAGTTTTATCGAAACACCCACTCATATGTGTTCTGTATGCTTTGTATTAGATCAGCAGAGCTGAGAAAATTGCCACAGAGACATGTGACTCATAAAGCCAAAAAAATTTACTATGTATCCCTTACAGAAAGACCTTCATTCAAGGAACTAAAACCACGATCTTTGAAAGTCTTCACCCACTCTCACAGTTGATGTTAAAAAACCCCAAGACCTGACATACCAGGGTGGATATGAGCAGCAAATAGGAAGATAGACATTTTATTCATTCAGTTACATCTCAGAAAAGATCGCCAAGAGGTTAGTGGCCTGGATTCCTGGGAGGGACCCTGGCCTTACAGCCATGTTTGAAACCCAGCTCTGTCACCCCCAGACCGTGAGACTTTGAACTGGTGACTAACACACTAAGTTCTCCACTGTACATTGGGGTTCCTATCCCTTTGGAACAAGATTGTCATAACAAATGAAATAAATGGCACCCCCACTACAGAGGAGCAGGTATTCTGCTGGGGCATGGAATGTGTTGGCCCTCTGCTTCAAAGTCTGTCTCTGTGGTCTGTCAAAAAGAAAATGAACCAAAAGGGGAAAATCATTCTAGGATATGAACCATACCACACTGTCTCAGGTCAAACATGTGAAGAACTTATAAGGTGTTACCCCCACCCAATAGCAACAGCAAGAACGACAAAGCTGAGCAAACAGAAAATCAATACTTTCCTTGGGCCCATCAGGGCACTGATTTCCAGGATAAACGGCAGCCCTACACTCTGGAAAGACAGGTGAATCCGGAGTCATGGCTGAGCTGGCTCACCTGCAGCAGAAATTCCTGAAGCCATAGCTGGAGGACCAGTTCAGTGCTCATCTTCATGAACTGTGAAAGACTGAGTCTGAGACTCCTGGGGGCTGCAGTCTTGGGGGAGGGTGTGGCCACAGTTCCATGGGCTTTTTCTCCAGGAGCTCACCAGGTTCTTATGGTAAAGATTCCAGAGCGCCCTTCTAGGCTCTGGCAGAAGGAAGGAAGGAGTAATCCTCTTGAAATGCACTCAGAGACTCTCCATGACAAAGGTCAGCTCTGTGGGGAAAAGCTGGGGGAAGGGCATTGCTCTCATGCCAAACTCCTCCAGCCTTCTTGTCTCAACTAAGAATGAGATTATGAGTGCAAACACTTGTGAAGGTCACGGGCCAGGCACATGGCCCACTAACCAATAGCCTTAACCTTAAGGTTAGAGAACACTCCTCATTCCCCACTCCTTACCAGCATGCCAGCAGGGCTCCAGTACAAGAGCTGAGTTATAGCTTAAAACTAAGACACAGGATCTCTCTAAGGAGGAAGATTTAGAGAAGTTCAAAGTGAAGAAGGGATTAAAAACCAAGGACACTAGAAAAATTTGAAGCCTTTGGCACCTACTGGCACAGCAAACATGAAACACAACCAAACTCTGAACCAGATGAACATAAATCCTCATGCTATGGGCCTATTTACCTCAAAAGCCATTACTCATTACATGTATGGCTTGGGACAAAAAGTTACATCAAAGGGGGTGGAGGGATGGGGGTACCGTCCGAAGAGACAAAGCAAGCATCAGAACCAGACTCAGATATGACACAGATGTTGAAATCATCAGACAGGGAATTTAAAATAACTATAGTTAATATATTAAGAACACTAATGGAAAAAGTAAACAATATGCAATACAGATGGGTGATGTAACCAGAGAAATAAATATTCTAAGAAATAATCAAAAGGAAATGCTAGAGATCAAAACCACTTCAACAGAAATAAAGGGTGCCTTTGATGGGCTCATCAGCAAACTGGACACAGCTGAGGGGAGAATTAGTGTGCTTGATGATATATAAGTAGAAACTTTCCAAACTGAAATGGAAAGAGAAAAAAAAAAGAATGGTAAAAACAGGACGAACACCCAAGAAGTGTGGGAAATTTCCAAAAGATATAACATATATGTAATTAGAATGCCAGAAGGAGAAGAAAGAGAATGGGAACCAATACTTAAAGAAATAATGGCTGAGAACATTGCAAAATTAATAACAGATATCAAAGTATAGATCCAGGAAGCTCAGAAAAATACCAAAAAGCTACACCAGGGCATATCATATACAAACTGTACAAAACCAAAGATAAAGAGAACATTTTAAATGCAGCCAGAGGGAGGTGGAAAAAACTTACCTCTAAAGGAATAGGATAATAATTACAGCCGACTTCTCATCAGAAACCATGCAGGTAAGATGAGCAGAGGGAAATATTTAAAATGTTGAGTTAGAAAGAAAGTTCCAATGTAGAATTCTATGCCCAGATAAACTACTTTTCAAAACTGAAAGAAATAAAAGGCTTTCTGTGGGCAAAACAGGGCCACATACTAAGCCTGACAAGCTCAGAGGAGGCCTGAGTGGCAGCTTTATAGACTCAGAGACTTCAAGTAACCACAGAGGATGGTCTGAAATTAAAGCTTTTTAACTAAAAGCGGTTTATGATGGGTAGTTATGTCCTAGGCCGGAATCTTCCCTGGCAAAGGTCAATCTTTACCCTAACTGAACCTGTCTATTGTCTTTTTGTATCTGCAATAACATATCTTTGAAATGTCAAAGTAATTTTCCTTTTTTCCAGACCCCTTAAAGCAGGGGCACCTCTCTACAGAGACCACAAATCCCCTCATTGTTATTTAATTACTTGTTGACTGCTAACTATTCTCCACCCACCTATGTAAAATAAATATGTGTTTATCATTTTGCTTTTTATCCAATCCCAGACGTTTCCCCACTTTGCTTTCTTCCTCCTCCCTAATCTAGCACCAATGTATTTCATGTAACCCACTTACATCTCTTCTTTTGATTTTAATGTATAAAATAAGGTGCAAAACTGCCATTCTCCAGAGCATTCTTTCAATTTGTTGAGATTTTGCTTCTGGCAATTGTCGACAGTTTGACTCAAATAAACTCACAAAAATTCTTCACAGGTTTGAATGTTTCTTACGTTGACATTTCTCAGATAAACAAAAACTAAGAGAATGTGTTACCAGCAAACAGGGTCTGCAAGAAATGTTGAAAGACTTTTTTTTTAAGCAGAAGGAAAATGATAAAGGTCAGTAACTAGGATCTATATATTTTTTTTTATTTTTAATAAATCTTTATTTAGATTATTACAATTGTTTCTCCTTTTTCCCCCCCATAGCTTCCCTCCACCCGGTTCCCACCCCACCTTCTGCCCTTACCTCCCCCACCACTGTCCTCATCCATAGGTGTACGATTTTTGTCTAGTCTCTTCCTGCACCCCCCCAAACCCCTTTCCCCCTGAGAATTATCAGTCCACTCCCTTTCTATGCCCCTGATTCTATTACATTCACCAGTTTATTCTGTTCCTCAGGTTTTTAATTCACTTGATTTTTAGGCTCACTTGTTGATAGATATGGATTTGTTGTTCATAATTTTTATTTTTACTTTTTTCTTCTTCCTCTTCTTAAAGAATACCTTTCAGCATTTCATATAATACTGGTTTGGTGGTGATGAACTCCTTTAGCTTTTTCTTATCCGTGAAGCTCTTTATCTGACCTTCAATTCTGAATGATAGCTTTGCTGGGTAGAGTAATCTTCATTGCAGGTCCTTGCTATTCATCACTTTGGAGATTTCTTGCCACTCCCATCTGGCCTGCATAGTTTCTGTTGAGAAATCAGCTGACAATCGTATGGGTGCTCCCTTGTATGTAATTAACTGTTTTTCTCTTGCTGCTTTTAATATTCTCTCTTTGTCTTTTGCTCTTGGCATTTTAATTATGATGTGTCTTGGTGTGGTCCTCTTTGGATTCCTTTTGTTTGGGGTTCTGTGCGCTTCCTGGACTTGTAAGTCTATTTCTTTCACCAGGTGGGGGAAGTTTTCAGTCATCATTATTTCTTCAAATAGGTTTTCAGTACCTTCCTCTCTCTCTTCTTCTGGAACCCCCATAATTCTGATGTTGGTACGCTTGAAGTTGTCCCAGAGGCTTCTTACACTATCTTCAACTTTTTGGATTTTTTTTTTTTTTTTGCTTTATGCTTTTTCGGTTGAGTGTTTTTTGCTTCTTTATATTTTAATGCTTTGACTTGATTCTTGCGTTCCTCTAGTCTGTTGTTGGGTCTCTGTATAATATTTTTTATTTCAGTCAGTGTATGTTTAATTTCTAGTTGGTCCTTTTTCATATCTTCGAGGGTCTCATATTCATCGGCCTTTTCTAGGATATTCTTGAAAAGCCTTATAACTGTGGTTTTGAATTCTATATCCAGTCATTTGTTTTCCTCCATTTCTTTTGTTTGTGATCTGTTTCTTTGTTGCTGTATTTTCACTGCTTCCCTGAGTTGGTAGGGTAGCTTTGTGTGCTAGGTTTCCTATATGGCCCAGTGGGTCGGCCTCCCAGTTACCTGAGGTGGACTCTCTTGGTGCACCCCTTTGTGGACTGTGTGTACAGCCTTGTTGTAGTTAAGTCTTGATTGTTGTTGGTATCACTGGGAGGAATTGATCTTCAGGCCAGTTGGCTGTGAGGATCAGCTGTGTCTACGCTGGGAGAAGTTGGGTGCTGGAGACAGCCTTATAGGATTAGACTTGCCAAATTGCAAAAGCCTCTGTGTTCAGCTAGGATGGGATGGAGTCTCAGGGTGGAGCAGACAGTCTTGGCTTCCCGTCAGCCCTGCCCTTTTGCGTGCACGCATGTGCTCTGCCTTCCCTGCTCTTGAGCCTCTGCCCGAGAGTCCAGATTCCCCCCGCAAGAGCATGAGTCCCCAGGGGCTCACCTGGAACTGGGGTTCAGTGTAGTCAGAACTGGGGTTCAGTGCAGTCAGGAGCTTCCGATTCCCTTCTGCTAGGGAGAGCCTGGGGCAACCTCCTCAGTCTTTGTGCGCACTGGCGCGCGCCTCCAGACCCCCTCCCCTAGGTGTCCGAGTCTCTGAGTGCCTTTCTCTCTACCTGACCATCCAGATTCCTGTGTATGAGCCTGGGTCCATGGGGTTTCGCCTGGAACTGGGGTTCAGTGCAGTCGGAACTGGAGTTCAGTGCAGTCAGAGGCTTCCTTCCCCCTCCCACCAGAGAAAGTCAGCCAGGCTCTCAGCCACCCTTCCTCCCTATGCGCACAAAGACCCTTTGCCGTACCTCAACCCTTTGCCGTTCCTCCAATTCTCCGTGAGCTTTTCTCTTTCCTTCTAGTTGTAGAATTTCCACTCAGCCAGCCTTCCTGTGGTTCTGGATGGTGTTCGTTCTGTCTTTTAGTTGTAGTTTTGAAATTGTTGTGTGAGGCAGTGGTTTAGGTGCTTACCTATGCTGCCATCTTTGTTTCTCCAGGATCTATATTTTTTAAAAGGAAAAGCTTCAGAGAAGACAAATGAAAGTACTACCTTATATTTTTCTTATTCATATTCAATCTAAAAGATAACTATTTAAAGTTATATTAGTTTCTTAGACTACTCAAGCTGCCATAACAAAAAGCATAGACTGGGGGCCTAGCCAACAGGCATTTATTTTCTCAGAGTTTTGGAAGCTGGACATTTCCAGATCAAGTTTCCAACCAAGTTGATTCCAGGTGAGGGCCTGCTCCCTGACTTTCAGACAGTCATTTTGTCCTCATGTGGCTTTTCTCTCATACATTTGTATGGAGAGGGAGAAATAATGAGGTGTTTTTTTATTTTGGTTTGGGTTTTTTTGGCGTCTATTTTTATAACAACTCTAATCCTGTAGGATCAGGGCCCACCCATATGACCTGTACAAGATTGTTCAAATGTTTGATGGTACAGAAAACAAATATGTTTAAATATTTTTATAAATATGTTTAAATAATTAAAGGAAAATATGGTCTAAATGACTGACAAAATAGGGAATCTCAACAGCAAAATGAAAATTATAAAAAAGAACAAAATGGAAATCCCAGAACTGTAAACTGTAATGACTGAAATTTCAAATTCCCTATGGTACTTAACACTACATTGAATGTGGCAGAGGAGTTCATAAACTTGAAGACAGATCAATAGAAATGATCTAATCTAAAGAACAGATAGTGGATTGGAGAAAATGAACAGCACCTCAGGATCTGTGGGAAAATATCAGACAGTTTAACATATGTATCTTGGGTATTCCCAAAGAGAAGAAAATTAGACTGGAGCAGAAAATATAGTTGAATAAATAATGACTAAAAATTTCCCAAATTTGAGTGAAAACATAGACTTATAGATCCAAGAAGCTGTAAAAACTCTAAACAAGACTAATATGAAGACTAGTTGGAATACTTCACTTTGGCCCATCATATTTAAATGGCTGAAAATCAAAGGCAAAAAGAAAAATATTGAAAGTAGACAGAGAAAAAGAGATACTTTATGTAGAGATTAAGGATAAGAATTACTCCTGACATCTCATTTGTGAACAATGGAAGCTAGAGAACAATGGAATGACATCCTTGAAGTGCTGAAAGAACACCTCTCAGAACTGTCTACCCAAGGATCCACCTAGAGACTTATTTCATCATCAACTCCCATTTCCCACTGCTTGAGGGTCTTCACTGGGGTGTTAACTCCTCTGCACTCTCAGACTAAATGTATGCTTGATAAGCAGGTCCCCACCAGTGGTGGTAGCATCAAAGCATCTCTAGGGCAGGGGCATTAATTAAAGCTACATGGCACACCTTGCAAATAGATGCTACAGTGGTGAAGCTGGTCAGAGCTTTCATGGAACTGACAGTAGACACAGCTGAAAATATAGAGGAAACAAGAGGCCATAGGTCAGGGCACTGAGGACATCTGCTAGTCTGTGTACCAGGCACTGTTCTAAGAACCTGACATAGAGTATTTCAGTTCATCCAAACAGCAATTCACCAAAATTGGTACTACTAGTAGCCCTACTTTACAGAAGTGGAAGCTAAGGCAAAGACTGGTCTAATCAGATGCCAAGATGCTATAACTGATGTTAGAGCTGGGCTTGAATCCAGGTCTCTCTGGCATTCAAGCTTTCAGACACTATCCCACATTACTTCGTGAGAGGTATTTTACACAGTTATTGTGACACAGATATACTTCATATACTCAGACCTACACACACACATCCAAAGACACAGGGTACACACACACAGAAGTTTAACTGCATGTGTATTGCCACACTGCCCATATTTGCACACATGCACACACACACACACACACACACACATGCACACACACTCACAGAGTCAGGGACACATGCATGCACACAAACTATATGTGCATGCAGCAAAAAATAATTCATTAGGGCAGTGGTCAGCAAACTGCGGCTCGCGAGCCACATGCGGCTCATGAGCCAAGGTTTGCCACTCTGTTGACTAATGAGTTTGCCGACCACTGGGATAGGGGCTTAACCACAAGGATCAACAACAGCCTGTAATTATTGGAATCGAGAGTCTAGGTCAGTGGTCGGCAAACTCAGTAAACAGAGCAGCAAACCACAGCTTGCAAGCCGCAGTTTGCTGACCACTGCATTAGGGAAACATTCCAGCTTTGTCCTGGTTCTGAAAACAATGTCACTGGGCTCACTACAGGTGGCAAATGAGGGCTGCTCTGCCCACAGGCAGAAGACCTGTACAAGATTCCTCCCTGCTTGTTGTGGTTAGCTAATCACTACCAAGGATGTTATTCATTCCCCCCAAGTGACACCCCCTCGCACAGACCTCTCCTTGGTCTCACTCAGCTCTGGCAATCTGCCCACCTCCGTTCTCAGCCCTCACATGTGCTTTCCTGAAATCTCTACCTCTGCTCTGTCACCAGCAAAGTCGGAACGGAATTCATTATTCTAAACCCCAGAGTTTCAGCCGGGCACTGGCAGCTGGGTGGGTGGGGCAAGAAGTGCCTCGCTGCTGGCTCTGCTGTTTCCCAGAACTTGATCGCAGCCTCAGAGGTGCAGCTGTTCCACACTGTTGCATCCAAGGGATGTGACTACCTCCCAGATTCCAGAACCACCCCTTTTAACCAGTTCTCATGAGCCATAGCATGCGGACATGGAGAGACTTTCTAAGCATCATATTTCTTTTGTAATTACCAAACATTACCAAGTTGCTCCTATACCCCAGGTGCTAGGGGTCCACCAGAAACAATTTCCGTTGTTTTTCTTTTAATGTCATGCCCAGTGCCTGGCATATGGTAGGTGCTCAAATTGTATTTGTTGGATGGATGGATGGATGGACGGACGGATGATGGATGGACAGTTGAGGGTGGACAGATGATGGGTGGATAGGTTGATTAAAGGTTAAGTGGATGGGTAGATGGATGAATGGATGATGGGTGGGTGGATGGATGAGTGGAACAGGCCCCACAAAGAGTAGTGTAGGCTGATAAATAAGACAAAGTTGCCATCTCACATGAGTCTACCATCTAGTGAGATTTTGCTGTGTCCTCTATACTCTAGTTACATAAGTGCTAGGGGGGTAGAAGGGAGGCGGGAAGAAGGGAGAGAGGTGTCACATTCCACTGGGGTATTTTGGGCAGAGCATTTGGAGAAAGACTTCTCAGCCACCAGTAGTAGGAAGAGTGTCCATCCTCCTGCCTCACAGAAATAGTGAGCCAAGTGTGTCCTTATTGGAGGTGACCACAGAACCACTGGGGCCACTGGAGTGGTAACTGGCCTCAGCTGGTTTAACTCAGGTGTGGCCAGACCTGGATCCTTCACAGTGTCCACCTGCTCCAGAGGGTTCCCTCTGCTTTATCACATTGCCAGCAGGTGGACAGTCCCCAGAGCATCCATCTCATCATGGTCACCCATGTCAGCATCTGCACCCCACTTGGCTGTGCATGCATGCCTTCAGCCCTCACGCACTGCATTTCAGCATCTGCACCCTCTTCTGTGCGCACTCTCTCCTTCAGCAAGCCCCTTCCTTCCGCGTGCACATCCCTCCAAGTGCTGTCAGTCTTAGACCTGCCCATTCCAGGCCAGACCCAATGCCATGAAAACCATTTTTTAAAGCTGACACCCCCCCCCCCCACACACACACACACACCCAAGTTCCACCTATGTCACAGCAAAATGGTCCCAATACTGGATGTCCCCATACATTTAGGGAGCTGAGGATTGGAATCTGCTCAACATTTTTGTTTCCTGTTTAATAGGCAGCGGGGGAAAGTCACGAATTCCAACCAAAAACATTCCAGGCCATCAACCCTGTTGTCAAAATCGCTCTCCACCCAGCCCCAGCCTCACCTGTCCACTGCTTAATGGACGGGCAGGCTTGTTCCCCACAAGCCGGGTCTGAATCCCCCCTATTCTCCCCAAATTGCCAGCATCCAGCAGATTCAGGGAAAGGACAGGTGAGTTTAAAAACGCAGCTCTTCCTTTCAAGCCCTCTCGGAACTCAGGTTTGCACTTTCGAGCTGTTAATGAGGATCTCATGCAACCAGAAGTTCCTGCGTTTTTCTGCTGAGCTCACAGGGGCTCAGGTGCTGACTTAGATTGCCATGGCACTTGGACCACAGCCCTCAGAGACACTCCAACTTTTCCCCATCCCCCCATTCAGCCTCCCCAGCCACCCCTCCCTCCCCAGTCTTCCCTCCCTCCCCAGGATTCACATGATCACTCTCTGCCCAGCAGCAGAGGGCCTGCCCTCCTTGGGTTTCTGCCAATACTCATTACCTGGCCACATTCTCCAAAGGCTCCTCTGGCCCTCACCTGAGACTCACTTGTCTCCATGACCACACCCTTCCCTTCCCACCCACCGGCACCAGGAAGATCTTTTTCCCCCCACTTTGTAATCCAGTCCCTGGATTTGTAAGCCAACTGTCTAAAGGCTCGTGCAGCAAATAGAAATCTACAGCCACAAACAAACACTGGGCCCCTAAATATTCGGGTGCCTTTTTACAATTTTTTTTAATTGGTCATCTCCCAAAATAATTGGACCACTTCCCTCCTCGGGGATGGCCTGGGGTTGAGAGGGCCGGAAAGCGGGTCAGGGTACATCACTCACTCACTGTGGGGTCAAAGGCAAGTAGCTTACCCTCTCTGAGCTGGGCGCCCTGGTATATGTAGGGGGGATGGTTGCAGGCGGCACGCACAGGCACACCCAAGTGAATGGGTTACACCTTTGTTATCCAAGACGGTATAAACAGGACCCATTAGCGCTATTAATTGCAACAGAAAGCCAGAGTACTTTCACATTTCTGTTCTCAGCTTATGTCTTCTCTGGATTTCCTCCCTTCCAACAACTTCCTTCCCAGAAGCCACTTGTGTCATCAATGGTGGCAGCATCCCAGCTAGGACGTGGCCGCCCCAGGCTCTGGGAGCATGTGGAGCCCCATTTCACAGCTAAGCAGGGCGAGGCCCAGCGAGGAGATTACACACCAGGGGCCCTCGGCTGCCATGTAGCAATGAACCGAGGTCCAGCTGGGGCTTGGAAGCCTCCAGGAGGCAGGAAGAATGAGTGGTAAAACTATAAAACACTATTTTATGAAAATAAAGATGTAACAAAAATTCAGGCTTCAGGACGTTTCTAAACATTTCTGAATGCTTTTCAAACTTCCTTCCTCTATGGTTTCATAGCAAGAAATCAAACCCTTCTGGGTACCTCAAATAGAGTGAGTGGGAGGGTGTGTGGGCACTAAATTCACCCTTCCAGCCCCCACCCATTGACCCAGTGATCATTCTGCTGATAGCTTTGAACGTGGCCTCAGAGGGGAGTTTGTGTGAGAAAGTAGAACTCCTTCAGATGGGTTTTGAAGTTCTTGTCCCTCTAGTGAATTCTTTTCTAATTTTCATTCCTTCCTAGCAAATGGCAGCGATCTTATTCCCCCTCTTGGCCTCAGCAGAGTTAGCTCCTCACAGTTCTAGGAGAGTCCCCCAAGGCAGCCTCCGCTGAGACCAGGACAGCCTGCACTCTCGGGGTCGGGCACAGCCCTTGCAGCGGACATTGTATCCTGGGGTGCAAACTTCGTCTCCACTTTCTTTCCTCCTGCCATTGGTGCCAGGCAGGGAGCTAGCTGCCCGCTCCAGTGGAGTCGGCCTTTATGGAGAGCATCTGGGAACACAGATGTTAACAAATAGCGACCAGAAACATGTAATTACAGGTGTGAAGAACGCCACAGGGCTGTGGCCCCCAGAAACACTGCCTTCTCTCTGGAATTCTTGGGAAGCACACATGGAAGACCAAGAGGAAGCACTGCTTTTTGAAATATCCTGTTTGTAACAAAATCTGCTCCTTCCCCACCACAGCCAATGCTGGGCTCACAGCTGCCTTGTTCACAGAGCGCCCTGGGTCCCCAGCACCAGCCTGTGTCCGCACAGGTCGCCCTCAGAAGAGCTTGTTCGAGTCAGATTGCCTCTAGAAGTTCATCCTAAAACTGAGTATTTGAGGTCCCTGCCATCAGACATCGTTTCTAGTTTCTCCTAGGGTCATTGAGGTGCTACCTTCTCCGTCAGCTTGTCAAAAAGACAACCCTTCCCATGTCTGGAAGAAAAGTACCGAGATGAAAAGACGGAACCAAAAAAATCTCAACATCAGATGCTCTGCTCTCTTCTGACTTGCAGGAACACACAATATCTTTCCCAGCTGTGGCGGGCAACCACACTGAAGACTTCACCAAATTACTACTCCTTCCTGTATTTAAAAAAGAAAGAAAGGTAAGCGTGTTTAGTTGTCTTTGGCTACAACCCAGACCCTCCAAGTATTCCAGTGCATCTCAAAGCACCGCGTTGACAAGTTCAAATCTTTGAAAAGCTGCATGGGGGTTTGGGAAAGGGCAGCGGGAGGGCGATGCATGTTCTCCTCCCCTGAGCCTCCTCGGAGGACATGGTCATTTAAGATAAACGTGGTCTTTGGAAGACCAGAGACTCAATTGCAAACTGTGCTGACTTCAAGGAGCGCTGCCTTCTCCCCATCCAGGGCCATGGGACCAGCAGTCCTTGGAGGAACACAAGGTGATCTTGGCGGGGCCATGGTGCCGCACAGCTCCCAGTGTACTTTGTTCCTCCGTCATCATTCCCTCTAACCCAGCCTGGCGAGTCTCTGTGAGGGGCCAGCAAGAGACTAGTCCCCAGTCCTGCCACCACCCTAATTCGGAAAGGGGCGGCTACAATATCCAACTGGAATTTAATTCCATCAGCTCCTGTGATTTTTATAACCACCTTTTACAGATGGCAGATACTGCTGGTTTTCCATTTGTGGTAATGATTTAAAGTTTCCATTTTAAATAAATGCATATGTTTAAAAGCATATATATTTAGCAGAGAAAGGGTAGGTGGGATGCTTGGGAAAGAGCACGATCAATAAAAGTAAAATGCAGCTCAGCTTCCCATTACTATGGTTCAACAGTAAATGGAAGTTAAATCCTTTTGCGAGGCGATGGAGAAGAAAGAGCGTCCAGAAAGAAATGCACCAAACCGCTAAAAGTGCTTCCCCCTAAGGAAGGGGCGTGGGGCAGAGGAAAGACATTCACTTTTTACTTTCAATGCATCTGGATTATTTGAATTTTTGTGTTGCATAGAAGTTAACCCTTTGTCCAACATCTTGATTACAAATATTCCCCCCATATTGATTACGTGTGTATTATCTTTGGCATGTAAAACGTTTTAATTTCCTAGATTCAAAAAATCCATCAGTTGTTTGAGCATCATCTAGTGCACTGAAAGATTCAGTTCAATTCCTTGTCAGGGCACATGCCCAGGTGTCAGGTTTGATCCCCAGTTGGGGTGTGTACGGGAGGCAGTTGATCGATGTTTCTCTCTCTCTCCTCCCTTCTTCTCTCTCTAAAATCAATAAAAACATTTTTTAACCTACCTTTTTATTTATTGTTTCTGGGTTTCCAGTCTTGGTTAGGATGCCTCCCAGCCCCTAGACTGTGTATAGAGTATCATAAATTTCTTGCAATACTATTACTGTTATTCTGTTGCTTGTAAGCCTTTAGTCCTTCTAGAATTGACTTGTGCATATGGTGGGCGAGGGGTCCCATTTTCATTTCCCCTATTTGTCCAGGTCCCACTCTGCACTGACCATCACCGTGGTTTTCTCTACAGACGCCTCCTGAGAATCAGGGCTTGCTGCATCTCACCCACATCAGTTGGGTTACAGGTCTTCAGAGCACAGACTGCGTCTGGAGGGGGTCAGCCCAGCATCCACCTCGTTTGTCACATTCCCTAGCTTCCTGAGGGCACTTACTCTTCTCTTTGAGCGCTAAGGCCATATTTTTATGTAATGCCTAAATACTTTTCAAAATAAAATTTATTTTATTATTAAAAGGGGAAGGGGCCTTTTAACGTGTCTTTCTTATATTCCAAGAACTAAGATATGGCAGCACCCTCAACAGAAAGTGGCTGAGGCTACATGGGTGTGGGCCCTGGTCCCCTGGGAAACTTGACTTCCTTGTACAGGGAAACCAGGGGGCTGGCAGGATGGAGCCCCGAGTCTGGCCCTAAGGCCCCTTCAGATAAGGAGCACACTGCAGGGCTGGGACTGCAAAGGGAGCACTTCCCACCACCCTCCTGCCAGTGGACATCTGGCTAGAACCGCATGGGAAAGGAGCAGGAATAAGTGGGAAAGCTGGAATAAGCAGTTCTGGCTGCAGAGAACCTGCGACAGAGCTTTCTCTCTTTTTCTCTCTCTCTCCCCCTCCCTCTCTCCCCCCCACCTCCTCTCTCTTTCTCTTTCTCAAATCAATAAAAATATCCTTGGATGAGAATAAAACCAATGAGAGTTGCTCTTTCTACTTTTTTTTTTTTTTTTTTTTTGCCTCAAATCTAACATCTGTTCACCCCTGGTTGATAAAAAGATGTAGAACCCTTCAAACGCTCAGCTCAGTGAGGTCGCCATCTTCTCCCCTTGCATTTGTGGCAGCTCAAAGTCCTCATGAGAGGATACAAAACTGTGAAAGGAATCGGAAGATCTGGGCTGCTTCTCCTTTCTTGATTTTCAAAAAGTTTGGTGTCCAAGACACTTGACAAACCCCGCCCCCTCTCCATGGTATTTTGCACAGAATTCTGGGATCAAAATACAACTTCAAGAATAATACCTTTTTTGACATCCCCCAAGAAAAAATGTGCTGGTTTCTTCCCTCTAAATGGATTTGGATGGAATAACATCTGTGTTGAGAATATTGTGAATATGTTAAAGTGACAGGCAGTCTCTAAGGCACTCCACTCATTAATGTTCTGTGCATAAAATTAAAACTTGAAATATATTTTAAAATCCATTTTGAATCATTTAAGCAATTCTCCCGCAAAGAAACTATTGTGCTGAAATAATATATTTGGAGCGAGAAATATGAAAGCTATTAAAATGTCTTAGACCCCCTGCCTTTCATGGGAAAAAGAAGGGAGGAAAAATGTTCTCTCTCTTTGATTTGAAAATCTGTTCTTTATAAAATATACCCACAAAAAAAAAAAAAAAGCTTCTTTGAAATGACACAGAGAGCTTGACTTAAACCACAGGAGCCAAGGAACTCAAGTTGGGTGTTAGTGTGCAAGGCTGAGCCTGCATGGCTCAGTGGGGGTGGGAGGGACCAGCGAGGGTGTGCACCGTCTGGGCCTGCAGCACTCACCTCTGGGAGCTTGAAATCTTACCAGAGGGAGGAGGAGCGCTGTGCACAGACAGTGTTGGTCTGCTCCTGCCCTGTCTCCCTTCGGCTCCCACTGATTGCCCCGCTGGCCTTTGGAGCCATTGGGCATGAGTGTGAGCCAAGAGTGGCTGACTGACATCCTCTCACCATGGTTCACTGATCCACAGTTATTGAGTGCCAACTGAACACCATCACTGTCCTGGACTCTGAGAGGTCCGTGGGGAGCAGAACTCAACATTGAAAGTTCACTAGAAAAGTACACAGTAAGAGAAGGGATGTGATGCCACCAAAGGGCAGAGCGGGATCTGGCCAGGGCGGTCTTCTTGGAGGAAGAGACAGCAGAGTTATGGCCTAAGGAAAGAGGACGAAGCGAAGTCCCTTCCACCAGATCCCATGTGGAGGTGCTAACCCTGCCTGGCTAGGCAGAAGGGCTCCTACCCGGACTCCCACGTGTGAGTGGCTATCATTAGAGACCAAGTCCAGATACAGCAGAGTCCAGGGGTCCTTTGGGCCCATTCCCTTCACTGGAGAGGAGACCATGAGCACATAATCACCAAGAGACAGGGACCCATCACAAGCAGAGGGGCCTTCAGGACAGTGGGAAACCCTGTGATCCTGAAGGACTCCAGGGCAGTCTTGTAGGGTGAGGAACACGAGCATGGGAAGATCCAGTTTCAGTAGAAGACCCAGAAAAGAGCCAGAGGTGGATGGAGGGCCCCAAACTGGGTGGGGAGGGAACCTCACAATTTAACCACATGGCTAGAGCCGCCCCGACACACCTAACAACATCCTTGAACCCAGGCTCCCACAATCACCCCACAACTGACTCACCAGCAAAACGTTTTCTGTCTTGGACCGAAAAAAATTGTTTCCTGTAAAACCCATCCCAGTTATGGTCAGTGTGACAAGCCGATTGTCCCGGGAGATAAAAGGCAAGATTGCGCGGCTTCCTCCCTTTCCCCTGAACGAGGAGCAATGAGCAGGGAGCAGCGTGACAAGATCTTAAGTAAGAGATAAAGTGGAAAGGAGAGCGGAGTTACAGGCAAGCGAAGGCCAGACCAGCACAGATCTGTAATCAGGACCCACCGAGTCAGGCAGAAGCACAGGGTTATTTTGGTTTAATTGGTCCAAATGTCGTTGTTGTGGTAGCTGCTCCACAACCCCTTGTCCGCAGGTTCAGTTCATGGCCCCCGGCCCCAGCCCCAGCCCCAGCCCCAGCTCCTGGCCACACCTCAGCAAGATGCTGAGTCACCTGTGATGTCCGTTTCCTCCCCCACGTCCACTGGGCCCCACACCCTGGCAGGGGACACTTGCCAGGTTTCCCTGACTGTGTGTCCAGGAGCCAACCAGGTGTTAGAGTGGACACATGGCCCCAGCCTGTCAATCAGCTCATTCCATCTGCATTGCATGGTAATCCCACCAGAGATGGGCACACAACCCCACAGTCCAGTCAGATAGACTCCGGAGACTCATGCAGGGAGTGATGGGGAAAGCAGGACCCGCCTCCCAGCCTGCATACTGGAGCTGCTGGAGGCCACCCCCCAGAGAGAACCCACCTCAGATAGGCCAGTAGGGACACTCACAGAGTCAAGAGGGGGGAGGGGGGTTAGGGGGGTGGGGGGAGGGGAAGGAAGAGACCAGTCAGGATGGCATTGCTCAAACTCCTGGCTACAGCCTTAGCTGAGGCCTCCAAACTCTTCAAATATAGGAGCTGAACAATTCCCTTTTTTATCTGAGTGTTGAGCTAAATATCTAAGACTTTCAAGTAAAGTCAGGTTAATCCAATCTCCCAATTTCTCCCATATCCCACCATTTCTAACTCTTCCTCCAAATGCCAATTCTCTGGCCCAAGACTCATCAGCACTTCTCTAGGTATCTCTAACAACTTCCCAATGGGTCCTCAGGCCTCCAGTCTGCTTCACAGTCCATTCTCCAGGCCCCAGCAACATGAACACAGGCCCCAGCAACCTGAATACCTTTTGTCAACAAAAGAAATTTCAGACCAATATTTGAGCCAGAGCTGAGGGCCAGACCTGTAAGCAAAATCTCAAAGGACTAATAAAATGCTCCATGGAATAGCAGTTTTGTAATTTGTTTTTATACACTGGAATCAAAGGAGAAGACGTAACAAAGGTACATGAAATCCATTGGTGGTAGATTAAGGGGGTGGGAGAAAGCAAAGCAAGGACTGGATAAGAAGGACTGGATAAAAAATACAATGTAGAGATAACACGTTTCTCTTACGTTGGTGGGTACTGGAGAGGCAACATTGAACATGCACAGTTTGCAGAGGTCTGTGGGGAGAGATGACAATGAGGATGGATGTTGGGTCGTCTCACCTGGACCGGTGATTGTCTCTGGGGGTGTGGAGTAGAGATTGGGCTGACGTTTTAAGTAGGTTATCTTAGACGCACAAGAGCAATGGACAGAGCTTGCTCAAGATAACTCCATCACCAGGACGCGATTTCCCATCATCCCCTGCTCCCACAGGCATTTTTAGGCTCAGAACACCCCACGTGGTTACTGTCAGTTCCTGAGCTTGTCAGACTGCCAGTTAGGCGTTCACAAGCTCGAAAGCTCCCCAGCTAGGACAAGCCTAAGCCGATCGCAGGATATTTGGGGCTCTCATAGCTGCCGGTGGGGCTCTGGGGGTCTTCAGCATTGAGCTTCCTTTCCTCTGTGGAAGCGCCAAGTGTCCTCTCATCCAGCAAGACCTGCAGCCTCCCCGTGAGCCTGGGAAACCCTGTCTGTACCTAGGAGCCCAGGATCTCACCTCCACAGCCAGCAGTGTGATGGGACAGAAAACATTTCAGGAGCTCGTCCTCAGCTCTGCCCTCCCTGCTGCTCGCTCTCTCTGGCAGTCATAGGAAATAAACTCAAGGACAGGGGCCTGACTGCAGATAGCACCCCTGACGGTCTCTCAGATTCCTATATGAATGCAGCTCTTAAGCCTCTCCTGTGATTAGACAGACAGCCCAGGGCTGGGAGCAGGGCAGCTGCCTGCTTACTGACCAGTTTTAAAAGACCAGACAGGTGCGCAGCTCCTCAATAATCACAGTGCCAGCAAATCTCTGAAAAAGCAGATATTCCCAACCTAGCCTTCTGGGTGTCATAGAGCTCCCAAGCTTTCATTTAAAATCCATTCCATATGAAGTTCTCTGGAAGTGAAAAACAGGAGCCTCAAAAAGACGTCCCCAAACACCAGGATGAAGGATGCTGAAAGAGACCAATCCGCATCATCAACTTGCCTTTTAGATCAGCTATGCATAGTACCACCGGGCCCTGCCCCATCCACGACAGGAGAAGGCCTCTCCTGGACTCAGATCTGGGGACCACGTCTCCTAGTAGCTCAGATTGCCATTCATGCCCTGGGTGAGGCTTCGAGCCACAGAATGGCTAACAGCCTTCACTCAACCAAACAATGTCTGCTGAGGGCCTACTATGTGCCAGGCACTGGCCAGTGGCTGGGTCTGGGTGCAAGAATGAGACAGACCCTAGATCACCCCTACCAGGAGCTCCACACATAACAGGTTCTTAATACCCAACTAATACTCACCTGCAGAGTCTTTCACTTGAGCCTTGGGAGGACAGAAAAGAGCAATGCTATTCACTTCCTTCATAATCATTAGGATTGCTTCACGTGTCACATGGGAAATGACACATTCCTGATTCTTATCCATCTAAGAGGTCTAAGTGGATTCTTGTGATTGGCCACGTTGATTGCTACGCACATTGGATCTTGGCTTTCTGTATTTATAGTTGTGAGACCATGAACAAGTGGCTTCACTTCTCTGATTCTGTGTTTGCCTCTGCAAAATAAGAATGATCATCCTTTGTGCATCCTGGGGCTATTGTGCTTGGTCAATGCAATGATGCTTGGGAAGTACTTATTATATAGTACGTGCTTAATAAATTCCAGATCTCATCGTCATCATCATCAGATTTACAAAAAGAGAACTCTTGTTATCCCAGCCTGGAGTCTCTGTAAAATCCCAGTGAAGGACTCTGATTGGTCCTGCTTGAGTCACATTTCCTTCTGTGGAACCAATCACTGTAACCAGGAGAATGAAATCTGGTGATTGGCCAGGTTTGGGCTGGAGGGTAGGGTGGGCGGGGGGAGGACAGTCAACCTAGCTGGTATCCAGAACCAATTCCAGCATTGAAGGGGATGATCTGAAAAAGATTTCAAGAGTACAATCTTCCTTCTCTCTCTCATGAGGTCTTGGCTCTGAGTTCCTTGATGCCCCCAGCCAAACCTGGAAATTGGCGATGAGGATATCAGAGAATGTTCTTAGAGGGGCAGTGGACACTGGGGATGGTGGGGGTGGGGGGTGGTATGCTGTCTCCAGCGATGATGGCCTCCTTGCCTTACTTGGGTCCCTGCTCAGATGCCGCCTTCTGTGACCTCCCTGCCAAGAGAGCTCCCTGACCCCACCCCCATCCTTTATATGTTTTTATAACATTTATCCCAACCCAAAAATCTCCTGGTTTGTTTGTTTACTGGACTGGACACATCCTAAGGTTAGAACCAGACCTGTCTTGGCCCTGCTGGCCCTGCACAAGGCCCAGCATACACCATTCTACCTTATGCTTCAGCAAGTAGTGGATGGGAGAGGTTAGTCTAGTGCCACTGGGTGAGTAAAGAAGGGATGTTGTCATCTTTGGGAAAAGAACTCAGAAACCAGCCCCTTCCGCCCTTCCGCCTGTGATCCAGCCTCCCCTGAATCCCCAATGTAGCTAAAGGAACTAGCTCTGGAATAATAAGAGATTAGCTTCCCGCTCAAGTTCGGTATGTGTGACTTAAAACTACACTTAAACCCTTCCATGGTGACACCTCTGGCACCAGGTACATGCATTTCTGACCTGGCCAGTTCTCCAGCACTGGGCTCTGAGGCAGGTGCAAACTGTGAAAGCTCAGGACACTCTCTGCTTCTCAATGACCTACCTCCTCAAACACTCAAGGCTGGCGAGGGCTGGTCACGCGTGGAGGTCATGGTTGCTTGCATCCAAACTGACTTCTCTTTTCTCAGACAATATGTTTTTCAGACTCCCCAAGAACTGGCTCAAGACAGGCTGGAAAGGAAGGAGCGAGGGGCAGGGAGAGTGGACAAGCTGTACCCGCAACCAGGTGGGGGCCTCTCATTGGGGCAAGTATTGATCAGGAGGCCAAATGGAGAACAGACTCCCCAGGCCTCCAGATGCTGTGGGAGGGACTCGCTCCTTCCTTCAGCGGCACCCAGAGCTGAAGTTACTTGTCCCTCTAGGTGCTGCAGGGTACACTATTTGTGAAGAGAAAGAAGAGTTCTTTCGCTGTGACTGAGACATACTGGTTGTGGAAAGACTGGAGCTTCTGAGCTCCTGATGCTGAAGGTTGGTGAAGCCATCAGAGCATTCCCTGGCGATTGGCACTTGACGCTTCAGCCTCCATGAGGTGATAACCGCCAGCCCAGCTGTGAAAAAGTGTGCTGGCTGGCAGGTGCGCTCAGGCACAATGCATGCTGTGCGGGTTTAAAAAAGTCACAGAATAAAAAAGAAACTGTTTAGCTTCAAAACTAAAAAGCAGCAGTTGGCTCCTGCCATTTAAATGTTTTATAAAGAAACAGCAAGAAGAAAGAAAAATGAAAAACTGTCCCAGAACACTGAAAGAGGGCCAAAAATATTCATCTACAGAAACACGGCGCACCCTCTAGAGCTGTAAATATTGTCTTCGTTCCCCACAGCCAATCAGCAGGTAGGGCAGTCCTCCCCTCAGTGTGTCCTGTTTGAGAGCCATGCCCAATGACACTTAAAAAAAAACAAAGTATTAGGTGAAGAAATTGCATCTGGATTCCACATATCATGAGGAGGAGGTTTCAACCCCTCAAACCAGGAGAGAAGGTGAAGGATATAGATAAATCAAAGAGAAAACAGGCCACTAGAAGTGAAAACAAAGAGAATTTTAAGTACACAAATGAGCAGGGAGCATGCACCATTGAAGACATTCCCTGAGGGTAGGGGGTCAGATGAGAGGCAGGCTGCCCAGCTGAATGGGATAGGTAAGCCACAAACACTTTCTTGTGAATGGAGAGTGTAGTGTGAGTGTGCTCCCAGAAGTTCAAGTTTAACTGGACCTCTTGTGTTTCTACTTGCCGAATCTAGCAGCACTACTGCTGGAAGGTTCTGGCGGTTGTGCTAATTCAGGGTGGATAGCACACACCCAGCAGGATGGCGAGTCCTCTCTGTGTACAGTTGGGTGAAGCAAGCCCGTGCCTGTTGGTCAGCCAGGACTCTCCAGTGAGCTCGGGAGCTGGTGTCTGGAGGACTCTACCTGACCTGGGTCCTCTGTCGCCCTCAGACACTTGAAACCACAGCAGGTCCTGATGTCACTCACAGTGTCACTAGGAGGAGAAACTTTGCCTCGTGCAGACATCACCTTGGGAAAGCCAGACCTGAGCTCCTTCCCCAGCTACCAGTCGCTGCTTAGATTCGACACCCACCCCCAAGCTCCAGCTGCTTGGAAATCCAGAGGGAAAAGGGCATCCTCATGAGCGAAGAAAGCAAGGGAGACCAGGATACGTGGACCCCATCTTCCTGCAGGGTCCTGCCCCTTGGGGGAGCGCCCTCCAAGCCTAGGGTTTACATAAAATGGGGGCTTTGGGGTTTGGTTCAAATCCTCTCTCTTCCCCCTGCTGTTTGAGCCCATTTCCCTTCTGCAAAATGCTCATGAATGAATCCCTCCTCCATGACATGAGAATGTGAGGAAGCAACCAGCCAGGCCAGGTGAACGCTGGCACCATGATGGTTGCTCAGGGCGGGGCCCAGGGAGCAGCCCCAGTATTGTGGCTATGGTTCCTCTCTTACTTCTCGAGAAAGAAGAAATCTGCCTTCCAGCCAATCCACCGGCCAGCCACGACCTGGTCTTCAAAACAGACATCCTCAAAGCAAAACACAGGTTCTTTTCAAGCCCCATTTCCATCTCCCCACTGCCTTGGGCTGGGAACCCCTGAGCCAGGACAACCAGCACGCTGTCCCTCGGGTGATGCTGCCCTTTATTCGTGAGCATCAACCTTCCAGGCACCGCAAGGAGCCCTTTACACTCACTCCTCACAGCCTCCTAGGATCCCTGTAAGCTCATTTTACAGATGAGGACACTGGGCTCAACAGGCTAGCCAACCCACCCAAGGTCACTGAGCTGGCATTCAACAGAGCCAGGACTCCCGCCCACACCCAAGTCCAAAACCTGTGCACTCTACCCATCTCCAATCCTGGACTGCCCCACCCCCAGGGTGCCCCATATCTGAGGCAAATGGGCAGAACTAGCAAACCCTTATTCACCCTTCAAAACCCAACTCACTCATCACCTTCTCTGCACTTTTCTGCCTTACCTGGGGCTCGCTCTGAATCACATTCATCTGCCACAATTGCATATATCAGGCTGCATTATCACCTGCTTACATTCACATCCCTGTCCCCACCTGGCTGAACTCCTGGGAGGTATGTTGCTTCTTTTCCATTTCTGCACCGGCTTTGCTCTCCAGCAAGCTCAAAGCTGCACTGGCCTCTTTAGTGTTCTTCAAACACCCTAGGCTGGTTCCACCTAAAGGCCTTTGCTCTGCCCTTCTCTCCTCATGGAAAACTCTTCCAATTCCTTGGCTGGGATCCCTCCCTCTGTGCTCAAATGTTTCCCTCCTCAGAGAAGTCTTTATTAAAATAGGCCTTTAAATAGTCCTTTCCAGGAGATTAAAAATGGTGGCAGAGTAAGTGGATGCTGCACAGACATGCTCTCAGGAACAAACTGGAATTACAACTGAAATACAGAAGAACTTCCTGAATAATCAACAGAAGACTCACAAGAGAGAAACCTGATACCTGAGGACCAAAAGTGGAGACCTCATAGAGACTGGTGGGAGGGGCGGAGGCGCAAAAGGGCTGGCCAGGTGCCCACAGACAGCAACTGAAGTTCCAGAGAGATATCTCAGCCATGGTGGGGGTGCCACTGAGGACTCAGAGGTCTAATCCCCAAGTTGGGCCCCCCAGCAGAGAGCACCACAACTGAGAAGGCCACATCACATCTGGCTGAGAAACGCAGTGGGGTTGCTATCTTCCAGGGAGAGATAGCTGGAAATGCAGACACCGTCTTAAAGGGACAATGCACAAAATTCCCTGTAGAGCCACCTACCTTGTGCTCCAAGAAAGGGAGGGCAGAGTGGACTGGAGCTGTGGAGCAGAAGCCAGGACTGGGGACTTGGGGTGTTAGAGCTCAGAAGGCAGAAACCACCAGTTTCCTGTGCTGAGTCATTTCCTCACGCAGCAGACATTTGCCTTGCCTGCAAGGAAGACAGTTGACCCACCCTATTGGAAAACACCTTGCCCTGAACCACTTAAGACACTAAAAATAACAATTAGCCTCCAGGCAGAAGCAACTGCTCCACCATGTTAAAAAAAAAAACAACAACACAAAACTCTGAGGACAATTTCCAAGGTGTAATACAAGCCAGAATTCAATCAGTCCGTAGGCAGAGGCAGTCTCTGGAGGCTTTGAGTCCTTCCCTGATCTGATTAGTCAGAAACAGCATTTGACACTATCCTACACTAGAGATTGAGAGGCACAGAGGCTCTACCTAATACATAATCACAGACAGCCAAAATGAGGAGACAAAGAAACAACCCCCACATGAAAGAATATGAGAGTTCTCCAGAACAAGAGATAAATGAAGCAGAGATAAGAAATTTATCTGAAACAGAGTTCAGAGCAATGATGGTAAAGATAGCATGAAAAAGGATCTAGTAATTATGGGGAAAAAAAGAGTTGGAAATAAAAATGACATAACATAAATAAAGAACACATTAGAAGGAATACACATCAGATTAGGGGGAGCTGAGGATCGAATCAGTGAATTAGAAGACAGGGTTGAAAAAAAAATCACTCAACTAGAGAACCAAAAACAAAAAAACAGAGGGACAGCTTAAGGGAGCTGTGGGACAATGTGAAATGTAACAATATTAGAATAGCAGGTGCACCAGAAGAAGCAGGAAGGGAGGAAGGGATAGAGAACATGTTTGAAGAAATAATGGCAGAAAGTTCCCTAACCTGCTAAGGGGAAAAGTCACACAAGTTCAGGAGGCACGGAAAACCCCAAGCAAGAAGAAACCAAACAGGCCTACACCCAGACACTTCATAATTAAAATGCAAAAAATTAAAGACCAAGAGAGAATCTTAAAGGTGGCAAGAGAAAAGCAAACTGTTACCTACAAAGGAGCTCCCATAAGGCTGACACCTGATTTCTCATCAGAAACTCTACAGGCCAGAAGGGAATGGCATGAAGTACTCAAGGTAATGGAAAGCAATGATCTGAAACCAAGATTACTATATCCAGCAAGGCTATCATTTCCAATAGATGGTCAAATAAAGAGCTTCCAGACCAAAAAAAAAAAAAAAAAAAAAAGAAAAGAGGCTAAAAGAGTACATCACCACCAAGAAATGCTAAAGGGACTACTGTAATGAGAAGAATAAATAGAGAGAGAAACCTAGGCATACAGAATTAAAATGGCAATAAATAAGTACCTATCAATAATAACCCAAAATGTAAATGGATTAAATGCTCTAACCAAAAGTCATAGGGTAGCTGAATGGATACAAAAACATGACCCAACTATATGCTATCTATAAGACACACACCTCAGAACAAAAGACACACACAGGATGAGAGGGGATGGAAAAAATTTCCATGCAAATGGAAAAGAGAAAAAAAGCTGGAGTAACAATATTCATATCCAACAAAATAGACTTCAAAATGAAGGCCATCACAAGAGACAACGAAAGTCAATACCTAATACTAAAGAGATCAATCCAACAAGAGGATATAACCCTGGTAAACATATATGCACCCAATATAGGAGCACCTAAATATCTCTTTTAAAACCTGCTAGAGGACATTAAGGGAGAGATCAACAACAACACAGTCATATTAAGGGACTTTAACACCCCACTGATTTCACTGGATAGAACTTCCAGATAAAAACTTGACATGGAAACAGTGACTCTAAAGGACACACTGGATCAGATAGATGTAATTGTTATTTATAGAACATTTCACCCCAAAGCTGCAGAATATACATTCTTCTTAAGTACATGGATCGTTCACAAAGATAGACCACATGTTAGGACACAAAACAAATTTCTACCAGTTCAAGGAGTTTGAAATAATGTCAAGAATCTTCTCAGATCACAGTAGCATGGAATTAGAAATCAACTACAGTAAAAACACCCAAACACATGGAGGCTAAATAGCATGTTACTAAACAATGAATGGGTTACCAACAAGATCAAGAAATAAATCAAAAACTTCCTGGAAACAAATGAAAATGAAAACACAACAACCCAAAATCTCTGGGAAACATCATAAGCAGTTCTTAGAGGGAAGTTCATAGCATTACAAGAATACCTAAAAAAAAAAAAAATCAGCAATAAACTATTTAACCCTACAACTTAAAGAACTAGAAAGAGATCCAAACAGAAGAAGAAGAAGAAGAAGAAGAAGAAGAAGAAGAAGAAGAAGAAGAAGAAGAAGAAGAAGCAGCCCAGAGTAAACAGAAGGAAGGAAACAACAAAGATTAGAGCAGAAATAAATAACATAGAAACTGAAAAAAAAAAAATCAATGAAACCAAGAGCTGGCCCTTTGAAAGGATAAACAAAATTGATAAACCATTAGCCAGGCTCATCAAGAAACAAAGAGGAAGGACCCAAATAAATAAAATCAGAAACAAAAGTGGAGAAGTAACCACTAACACCACAGAAATAGAGAAGATTACAAGAAAATACTATGAACAACTATATGCCAACAAGCTGGAAAAATGAGGATAAAATGGACAACTTCCTAGAAAAATACAATCTTTCAAAACTGAATCAGAAGGAATCAGAAAACCTGACTGATGAAATAGAAGCAGTAATCAAAAATCTCCCAGGAAACAAAAGCCCACCCATGTCCGGACGGCTTCACAGTGGAGTTTTACCACACCTTCAAAGAAAAACTAATACCTATATTACTTAAACTATTACAGAAAATCCAAGAGGAAGGAAAACTTCCAAAGTCTTTTATGAGGCCAGCATTATCCGAATCCCAAAACAGGTAAAACACTACAAAGAAAGAGAATTGCAGGCCAATATCCTTCATGTACATAAATACTAAAATTCTCAAAAAAATATTAGAAATCGCATACAGCTAAATATATTTAAAAGGTCATACACCATGATCAAGTGGGATTTATTCCAGGGATGCAAGGCTGGTTCAATATTTGCAAATCAATAAATGTGATACATCACATAAACAAACTAAAAGACAAAAATCACATGATCATATCAATAGACGCAGAAAAAGTATTCAACAAAATCCAACACCACTCTCATTCAACATAGTACCGATCAGACAAGAAGAAATAAAAGGCATCCAAATTGGAAAGGAGGAAGTAAAACTCTCATTATTCACAGATATTGTACCTAAAAACCCCTAAAGACTCCACCAAAAAACTACTAGATTTAATAAATTCAGCAGTGTAGCAGAGTACAAAATCAACACCCAAAAATCCATGGCTTTTTTATATACCAATAATGAATTCTCAGAAAGAGAAACTAAACAAACAATCCCATTTACCATTGCAACAAAAACATTAAGATACTTAGGAATGAAACTTAACCAAGGAGGCAAAAGACCTTACTTGGAAAACTACAGGACGTTGAAAAGAGAGACAGAAGATATAAACAAGTGGAAGAATATACCATGTTCATGGATTGGTAGAATCAACATCAATAAAATGTCCATACTACCCAAAGCAATCTACAGGTTAAATGCAATCCCTATTAAAATACCATCAGCTTATCTCATAGAGCTAGAACAAATACTCCAAAAATTTTTATGGAATCAAAAAAGTCCCTGAATCGCTGCAGCAATCTTGAGGAAGAAGAACAAAGTTGCAGGATTCACAATACCAAATTTTAAGTTATACTACAAAGCCACTGTAATCAAAACAGCTTGGTACAGAACCAAGACCTCAGAAATCGACCCAAGCCATTAAGCTCAATTAATATTTGACAAGGAGGCAAGAACATACAATGGAGTAAATACAGTCTCTTCAATAAATGGTGTTGGGAAAATTGGACAGATACATGCAAAAAAAAAAAAATGAAACTAGACCACAAACTTACACCATACACAAGAATTAACTCAAATTGGATAAAAGACTTAAATGTAAGTCATGAAACCATAAAAATCCTAGAAGAAACGATAGGCAGCAAAATCTCAGATATCTCTCATAGCAATATGTTTATGGATACATCTCCTAGGCAAAGGAAACTAAGAAGAAGATAAACAAATGGGACTACATCAAAATAAAAAGCTTCTGCACAGCAAAAGAAACCAGCAACAAAACAAAAAGGGAGCCCACTGTATGGGAGAACATATTTGGCATTGATACATATGGTAAAGAGTTACTCTCCAAAATACATAAGGAAATCATACAATGTAACAAAAGGAATATAAACATAGACACTTCTCCAAAGAGGACATACAGAGGCCTAGAGACATGAAAAAACTAGGGGCCCAGTGCACCTTGAAAGGAACTGTGGGCCACGAGGCTGCAGTTGGCACAGGGGCGGATCTTGACCCATCCTCTGCGCCTCCACCTGGTCCCTCCCACCATGGCCCCCAGTTCCCTGTCTGCAGCAGCCCTGCTCCTGCCACCACTGCTGCTCCCACATGCTGACTGTGCTGGACCCGCTCACATCTGCTGATAGCATGGAGCAAATGGGGCTTGTGCCAACAGCAAGTGTGAGCAGGGCCGGCACCAGCAGCAGGTGCGAGCTCCCAGTGGGACCGTGGTGCACAGGAGCAAAGAATTTTCAGTAACCACCAGAGGCTCACCCCAATGACAGTGACCAGCACCCCCACTCACCTTTCCACCATCCTGCCGCAGCTGACACCCGCCATGTTCTGTGCACGCACCCTGGTGGTCAGCGCATGTCATAGCAACCAGTTGTTCAGTTGTTCCACCATTCGGTCTATTTGCATATTAGGGTTTTATATATATACTAGTGGCTCAGTGCACAAAATTCATGCATGGGGGGGGGGTGGTGTCCCTCAGCTCAGCCTGCACCCTCTCCAATCTGGGATCCCTCGAAGGATGTCCTACTGCCAGTTTACAGGGATCGGGCCTCAACCAGCAGTCAGACATCCCTCTCGCAATCCGGGACTGCTGGCTCCTAACCGCTCACCTGCCTGCCTGATTGCCCCTAATCACTCTGTCTGCTGGTCTGCTCGCCCCAACTGCCTCCCACCACCGGCCTGCTCACCCCCAAATGCCCCCCTGCCAGCCTGATCACCCCCAACTGCCCCCCATGCCAGTGTGCTCACCCCCAACTGCCCCCCCTGCCAGCCTGCTCACTCGCAACTTCCCCCCTGCTGGCCTGCTGGCCCCCAACTGCCCCCAAGCTGGCCTACTCACTCCAAATTGCCCGCTATCCTGATCACCTCTAACTGACCCTCACTGACGTCCTGCTCGCCCCCAACTGGTCCCCCTGCTGGTCTGCTTACCCCCAACAGCCCCGCCCCCCAACAGCCTGATCACCCACAAGTGCCCTCCCCTCTTGACCTCTAACCACCTCTACCTCAGCCCCGCCTCCATGGCTTTGTCCAGAAGGTCTCCTGGAAGATCTCCCAGTCTAATTAGTATATTACCCTTTTATTAGTATAGATAGAGGCCTGGTGCACAGGTGGGGGCTGGCTGGTTTGCCCTGAAGGGTGTCCCGGATCAGGGTGGGGGTTCCCTTGGGGCATGGGGCAGCCTGGGTGAGGGGCTGAGGGCCGTTTTCAGGCTGGTCAAGCCCCCCAGTGGGGACCCTCACTCCATGGGGGTGTGGCCAGCCTGGGTGAGGAGCTGAGGGCTGTTTTCAAGCTGGCCACATCCCCTTCAGAGTGGGGGTCCCCACTGAGGTGCCTGGCCAGCCTGGTTGAGGAGCTGAAGGCTGTTTTCAGGCTGGCCACATCCCCTGGTGATCCAGGCTCCCATCCCCTCCTTTTTTTTTTTTTTTTTTCAGCACCTCCTTGAGCAGAGGCCAGGGCTGGCTGGAAGCAGGTATCTGGGATTTATTTATCTTCTATAATTGAAACTTTGTAGCCTTGAGCAGAGGCCAGGGCCAGCTGGCCGGGGCAGGTGGGAAGTTTGGCTTCCTCCATTGCCAGGGGCAACCCAAGCCTCCTGCTCACTCCAGCTCCATGGCAGCTGACATCTTTGTTGGGTTAATTTGCATACTCACTCCTGAGTGGCTGGTGGGTGTAGTGGAGGTACAGTCAATTTGCATGTTTCTCTTTTATTAATGTAGATATATAGATGCTCAAAGTCACTAATCATCTGAGAGATGCAAATCAAAACAACAATTAGGTACCATCTCACAGGTCAGAATGGCTACCATCAACAAATCAACAAATGACAAGTCCTGGTGAGGATGTGGAGAAAAGGGAACCCTAGTACACTGTTGGTGGGAATGCAGACTGGTGCAGCCATTATGGAAAACAGTATGGAGTTTCCTCAAAAAATTAAATATGGAACTGCCATTTGATCCAGTGATCCCACTTCCAGGAATATATCCTAAGAAACCCGAAGCACCAATCAGAAAGAATATATACACCCCTATGTTCATAGCAGCACAATTTACAATAGCTAAGATCTGGACACAGCCCACGTGCCCATCAGTAGATGAGTGGATAAAAAGCTGTGGTACAACTATACTATGGAATACTGTGCAGCAGTAAAAAAGAAGAATCTCTTACCCTTTGAGACAGCATGGAGGGACCTGGAGAGTATCATGCTAAGTGAAATAAGTCAGTCAGAGAAAGGCAAGTATCACATGATCTCACTCATATGTGGAATCTAAGTAACAAAATTAACTAATGAACAAAGTGGATTCAGAGACATGGAAGCAGAAAACAGAGTGCAGAATCTCAGAGGGAAGGTGGGGGCGGGTGGGTGGATGAGAGGTAATCAACCATGGTCACAGACAACAGGGTGCTGAAGGCTGGGAGGGGAGGGTGGGACAGGCTGGAGGGAGTCAGTGGGGGGCAAAAAGGGGACATAGGTAATACTTTCAACAATAAAGAATTATTTTTAAAAATAAAAATAAATAGTCCTTTCCAACCCCTTCACCTGCCTCTGCCCCCACCAGCCTCCTTCCCTGAGCAAATGTCTGTCTTCCCTCCAAACGGGTCAGCCCAGGAGAACAATGAGTCTGTCAGTTTGTTCCCTCCTGGATTCCTGGGCATGGAGGAGGAGGTCGGCAGACATTTGCAGAATGAATGAACCTTCAGTGTCTGGCTTATAGATACATTCAGTGAATGAGTTTATTCCTAATTAATCATTTTAACAGAATCCTCTTCCAAGCTTCCTGAGGGAGAATCAGATGCTGCCTTCCCACTTGATGGATCCTCCTCTCTTCCCAGCCAGCCACTCACTATTCATAGTTCTTCCAGGACATCTTCCCTCTTGTTGTAGGGATGGCAACTTCAGAGAAAAGGCCAGAAAAAAACCCTGCACACCTGTCCACCCTGTGGCAATCCGGCCCAGCCCAAGACTTGCCCAGCCCTGAGCCTGGTGTTTTATCCACTCACTATTAACCCATTTGGCTCCACTCCTGCCTCTGCCTACTCCCTCACTATTTTGACTGAATGGGCAGTTGGGGCCACCCCAGTCAGCCTCTCCAACAGCCAAGAAGAGCATCACGTACCTTGGGTTTGGAGAACATTGTTATGAGAGTAAAACACATCCCCAAACACCCTGTAAAGGCACACCTCTGTGGGTAAGGGAGGAGGTGGGAGAAAGAAAAAGAGGGACACCCCAGGGAGAACCACAGATACCCAATTGGAAGATGAAAACCTCCACGTCCTGGCAGAACGGCATTGGGAATTGTGGGGAGATGGCCCGCAGACCAGTGGAGCATGCTGCCTCTGCTCTCAGTCCCACAAGACTCTGGACACCTGCAGGTCTCATGGCGGCTCAGGCAGAACCATGTTCCCCAAACCCCTGCCATGGATCCACTTACTGTTGAATCTTAGACCCATTTTCCAGTTCCAGGCCTATGACAATGTGATAGGTGGAAGCCTTGAGGGTCCACGAGTCAGTCCACTAACACCAGTGAGCACCCTAATGATGAAGGGTCATTGTGGATGAGCAGGAAAGAGAGCGTGCAGTGCAGGGTCTGGAGGAAATATGACCTGTGAATTTCGTTTGGGGATTGTTATAGAGTGGATGCTGACAGACATGCACACATATGTTCTCCAGAGGCCATGCAGTAATAGTCATAGCCGTGGTGGCCACTCAACTCCAATTCAGGCACCAGCGGAAGGGAAACGAAGGGAGTGAACACCTGCTAGCCCCGCACAGCGATGTGGACAAACCCCCAACATGACATGGGGCCCAGGCAGCCGGGCACAAAGTTCGCCAAGTGGCAAAACAAAGCTCTGCTTGGCAAGGGAGTGGGCTGGAATGTCCCATTCCCTAATCTAGGCGTGGCTGCAGGGGTTCGTTCCCTGAGAGAGAAGTGACTGAGCCTAGTACCCAGGCATGGGACGCTTGCCGGTGTGTATACTTGCATTACAGGTCTAAATTGTAAAAGAGGCGGGGGTTAGGTCTTGATGTTTCCCCAGGGCTTTCCGCAGAGAACGAGAGGGACTGCTGCCGCAGGTCCAGGCAGGTGGGCAGGAGGTGGGCGAAGAGCACAGAGGCTGGCGGAGGCTGGCAGTGGGCTCACAGATGGTGAAAACCCCATGGCCCACCTCCGCCAGGTGTGGCTCCGCCTCCGCGTCTCGCGTTTCTCGGCAACCGGTCGCCTGGACGACGCAAGACGCTGAGCCCGGCCAGCCGCGTGCAGGACAACCTAGACCCCAGGGCGATGGCGCAGAAACCAATGAGCATCGCGGAGGCCGAACGCATGAACCTCGTGGCACAGGACCAGATCTGGTAATGTCGGGGATCTGGTAACCGGTGGGATGGGCCGTTCCCACCTGGAGTGTACACATCTGGCGGCCTCAGTTTCCCAGTTTCCGCCATGTCCTGGAGGTGGTCAGGGGCTTTGAGGAAAGAGGGCATTAATAGGGACATAGAGTCGACCAAAGGCCTTTCATTCTTCACCTTCTCTTAGGCTCACCACCAAGGCCTGAAAGATTGTGCATCCTGCTCTACAACCATGCAAAGCCTTGGTTCTTATTTTTAAGATGTGTTCTTATTTTTAAGATTTACCAAATTTTTAAAAAGGGAACAAAACAAAAATCTCCTATTTGTTTATTTTGAATGAGAAATACATACACACTTTATATTCTCGCTTGCTTTTCCTGGCATTTTAAGTAATAAGAGATTTTAATTTAAAGAATAGAACCATTTTCTATCAGATTTATATTCAGCAGACATGTGTAACGGTTGTTTTTACGTGGCATTCTCTCTGACTGCTAAACATTATCTCATCTCTTTGAAGTTTTAACCAATATGGGAAGTTACTAGTGTAGATGCCAGTAAGTAAATTTTAGTAGCAACAAAGCATAAATGTTTGCCTCTTAAACTTCAGTTATCCTGTTTGTCATCAATATGAATTTTACCATTTTTAACCTATAATAGTCATTAATATTTTTCTTTAAACTTTGTTTCATTTAATACATTTATTTTTATAAGAAACTTTGCATCACTCTTGAAAATGGAAAGCCAACATTATTTGGCATAAAATACACAACTACTGATTTTGTTTACATCTTTGTCTTTATGCAAGCACCCCCAATAGGTGATACTACCTTAGCAGGCTCTGTTCCCTCAACCCTTCTTCCCTTCTCAACCAGATAAACTCCTGCTCATCCTTCAAGACACCAAATCAGATGGCCCTTCCTATGTGAACAGAGCCAGTGAAATACTTACACTGTTCTATCCAATGTCCAAAGTGGCCACTGAGCACTTGCAATGGAACTCTTTCCAAATGGGGATGAGTTGTAAAGTCAAATACCAGATTTTGAAGATTTCACACCAAAACAGAAGTGATGTTAAAATTGAGTTTGCCTGTTCACTCTTACTGATATTAATGTGGCTACTAAAAAATTTAAAATTCTATGTATGGCTCCTATTTTTGGCCCATGCTACAGTTCTGCTGCTGATGCTCTGGGACCAGGACAATGAACTTGGCCAGGGTCTCTGAAACGGGTGAGACACCATAGGGGCAGTAGGATAGATATTGATTCCAAAATAGGAAAGAAAATTAAAAAGCAAAATGAATACATGTTTGCACACCCACTCTTTGATATGAACTCAACTCAGCTTCTTTTTTTAAATTATCTTTGTTCTTAAAAGTAATACAGATGTACCCTTTTTTCCCCCCATCAACCCCTTCAGCCAACCCTTCCCCCCACCCAGGCCTTTACCACATTATTGTCTGTGCCCATGGGTTATGCGTATAAACTCTTTGGTTAAACTCTTCCCACCCACTCACCCACCCCCAGCTTCCCTCTGAGATTCATCAGAGCATTCCATGTTTCTCTGTTACTGGATCTATTTTGTTCATCAGTTTATTTTGTCCTTTACATCCACCTATGAGTGAAATCATGTGATACTTGTCTTTCCCTGACTGGATTATTTCGCTTAACATAATACTCTCCAGGCCCCTCCATGCTGTCTCAAATGGTAAGAGGGCCTTCTTTTATTACTGCTGCATAGCATTCCATGGTGTAAATGTACCACAGTTTTTTAATCCACTCATCTTTTGATGGCCACTTGGGCTGTTTCCAGGTCCTAGCTATTGTAAATTGCACTGTCTGAACCCATGGGCACAGACAACGATGTGGTATAGGCCTGGGTGGGGGGAGGGGTAGGATTGAAGGGGTTGATGGGGGGAAAAAAGGGTACATCTGTATTACTTTAAACAACAAAGGTAAATTTAAAAAAAGAAGCTGAGTTGAGTTCATATCAAAGAGTGGGTGTGAAACGTATTCATTTTGCTTTTTAATTTTCTGATTGGTGCTTTGGGTTTCTTAGAATATATTACTAGAAGTAGGATCACTGGCAGATCCATATTTAATTTTTTGAGGAAACTCCATACTGTTTTCCATAATGGCTGCACCAGCCTGCATTCCCACCAGCAGTGTACTAGGGTTCCCTTTTCTCCACATCCTCGCCAGCACTTGTCATTTGTTGATTTGTTGTGGTAGCCATTCTGACAGTTGTGAGGCAATACCTCGTTGCTGTTTTAATTTGCATCTCTCTGATGATCAGTGACTTTGAGCATTTTTTCATATGTCTCTGGGCCATCTGTACGCCCACTTTGGAGAAGTCAATTTTTTAATTGGATTGTTTTTCTTCCTTTTGTTATGATTTCCTTATGTATTTTGGAGATTACCCCTTTATCAGAGGTATCATTGCCAAATATGTTCTCTCATACAGTGGGCTCCCTTTTCATTTTGCTTGTGGTTTCTTTTGCTGTGCAGAAGCTTTTTATTTTAATATAGTCCAATTTGTTTATTTTCTTCTTAGTTTCCTTTGCCTTAGGAGATGTATCCATAAACATATTGCTATGAGAGATATCTGAGATTTTGCTGCCTGTGGTTTCTTCTAGATTTTTTATGGTTCATGACTTACATTTAAATCTTTTATCCAGTTTGAGTTAATTCTTGTGTATGGTGTAAGTTTGTGGTCTAGTTTCTTTCTTTCTTTCTTTTTTTTTTTTTTTTTGCATGTATCTGTCCAAGTTTTCCAACACCACTTATTGAAGAGACTGCCTTTGCTCCATTGTATGCTCTTGCCTCCTTTGTCAAATATGAATTGAATATAATGGCTTGGGTCAATTTCTGGGGTCTCTGTTCTGTTTCATTGGTCTCTATATGCCTGTTCTTGTGCCAGTACCAAGCTGTTTTGATTATGGTGGCTTTGTAGTATACCTTGAAATCTGGCATTGTGATTCCTGCAACTTTGTTCTTCTTTCTCAACATTGCTGTGGCGACTAGTATTCATGATCTTTTTTGTTCCATCTAAATTTTTGGAGTATTTGTTCTAGATCTGTGAAATATGCCATTGGAATTTTAATAGGGATTGCATTGAATCTATAGATTGCCATGGGTAGAATGGACATTTTAATGATGTTAATTCTACCAATCCATGAACATGGTATATTCTTCCACTTGTTTATAGCTTCCTCTATCTCTGTTTTCAGTGTCCCGTAGTTTCCACAGGTCTTTTACCTGCTTGGTTAAGTTTATTCTTAAGTATCTTAATTTTTTGTTGTTGCAGTGGTACATGAGATTTTTTTTTAGTTCCTTTTTCTGATAATTCTGATTATTGGTGTATAAAATGCCATTGATTTCTGGGTGTTAATTTTTTATCCTGCTACATTGCCAAATTCATTTATTAAATCTAGTAGTTTTTTGGTGGAGTTTTTAGGTTTTCTGTGTACATGTCATCCGCAAATAAGACAGTTTTACTTCCTCCTTTCCAACTTGGATGTCTTTTATTTTTCTTCTTCTCTGATCTCTGTGACTAGGACTTCTAGTACCATTTTGAATAAGAGTGGTGAAAGTGCACATCCCTATCCTGTTCCTGTTTTTAGGGGAAATGGTTTTATTTTTTTCCCTTTGAGTATTATGTTTGCTGTAAATTTATCATATATGAACTTTATTATATTGAGGTATGACCCCTCTATTCCCAGTTTGCTAAGAATCTTTATCAAAAATAGTTGTTGGATTTTGTCAAATGCTTTTTCTGCGTCTATTGATATGATCATGTGATTTTTGTCTTTCAATTTGTTTATGTGATATATCACAGTTATTGATTTGCAAATATTGTACCAGCCTTGCATCCCTGGAATAAATCCCACTTGGTAATGGTGTATAATCTTTTTAAATATATTATAGCTGGATGCGATTTGCTAATATTTTGTTGAGGATTTTAGCATCTATGTTCATGAGGGATATTGGCCTGCAATTCTCTTTCTTTGTAGTGTTTTTATCTGGTTTTGGAATTTATTTAATGCTGGCCTCATAAAAAGAGCTTAGAAGTGTTCATTCCTCTTGGATCTTGTGTTAATAGTTTGAGGAGAATAGGCGGTATTTCTTCTTTGAATGTTTGGTAAAAATCCCTGTAAAGCTGTCCTGACCAGAGTTTTTATTTTGGTTTTTGTTGTTTTTTTTTTTTGTTTGTTTGTTGTTTGTTTTTTGCTGAGAGTTTTTTTTATTACTGCTTCTATTTCATCAGTTGTTCTTGGCCTATTGGGTTTTCTGATTCTCCCTGATTCAGTTTTGGGAGATTGTATTTTCCTAGTAATTTTTCCACTTCATCCACATTGTCCAGTTTGTTGGCATATAGTTGTTCATAGTATTTTCTTACAATCCTTTGTATATCCGTGGTGTCAGTTGTTACTTCAGCACTTTTATTTTTTATTTTATTTATTTGAGTCTCCTCTCTTTGTTTCTTGATGATTCTGGTTAAAGGTTCATCAATCTTGTTTATCTTTTCAAACAACCAGCTCTTGGTTTCAATGGCTTTTGTATTTTTTACTATTTTTTAGTATCCATGTCATTTATTTTCACTCTGATCTTTATTATTTCCTTTTTTCTACTTATTCTGGGTTTTTCTTATTGTTCTCTTTCTAATTCTTTAAATGGTAGGGTTAGATAATTTATTTATTTTTTTAATTATTATTATTATTATTTTTTTTTTTTAGGTAGGCCTGTAGTGCTATGAACTTCCCTCTCAGTACTGCTTTCACTGTGTCTCAGAGATTTTGGGTTGTTGTGTGTTCATTTTCATTTATTTCCAAGAAGTTTTTGATTCCTTTCTTGATATTATTGGTAACCCATTCATTGTTTAATAACATGCTATTTAGCTTCCATGTATTTGAGGGTTTTTTAAATCTTTTTACTATAGTTGATTTCTAATTTCATGTCATTGTGGTTTGAGAAGATGCTTGATATGATTTCAATCTTCTTGAACTTGTAGAGACTTATTTTGCATGCTAACCTGTGGTTTATCTTTGAGAATGACTCATGTGCACTTGAGAAGAATGTATATTCTGCAGCTTTGGGGTGAAATGTTCTATAAATGTCAATTAAATCCATCTGATCTAGTGTATCCTTTAGAATTACTGTTTCCCTGTTGATTTTTGTCTGAAATATCTATCCAGTGAAGTCAGCGGGGTGTAAAGTCCCCTACTATGACTGTATTGCTGCTGATCTCTTCCTTAAATTCCTCCAGAAGTTTATTTATATATTTAGGTGCACTTATATTGGGTACATGTATATTTACCAGGGTTATATAATCTTGTTGGATTGATCCCTTTAGTATTATGTAGTGACCTTTATTGTTTTTTGTTTTAGCCTTCATTTTGAAGTCTATTTTGTCAGATATGAGTATTGCTACCCCAGCTTTTTGGTTTCCATTTGCATAGAAAAATATTTTTCATCCCTGCTTTCAGAGCTCTAACCCCAGAGCCCTCAACCCTGGATGCTCCTCACACAGCTCTAATCCACTCTCTCCTAGAGCCCAGGTTGAGTGGCTGCACATGAAATTTGATGATTGGTCCTTTAAGAGGGTGCCTGCATTTCCAGCTGTCTCTCCCTGGCAGACAGCAACCCCGCTGCTTTTCACAACCAGATGTGATGTGGGCACCTTTCTCAGTTCTGATGTTCTGGGCTGTGGAGTCCAGCTTAGGATTTAGACTCAAGAGTTTTCAGTGGAACCCCCAACAGCTGAGATATTCCTCCAGAACTTCAGCTACTGTCTGTTGTTGCCTGGCCAGCGCTTTCGCACCTCCAAATTTCCTACCAGTCTATGCAGACTCCACTTTCCATCCTTGGTTATCAGGGTTCACTTCAGCTAGTCTTCAGTTGATTATTCAGGATGGTTTTTCTGTATTTTAGTTGAAATTCCAATTTGGTCCTAGGAGAGTGTCAATATAGCTTCCACTTAATCCACCACCGTTTTCTACTGTCAACTCAGTTTTTTAATGCAAAGTAAAAGTAGGATGGGACCAGTGATGCAGCTGAGGTGTGATGTTTAAGGAGGGTTCAAGCTCAAGGTCATGTAAGTGCTGGCTGTGCCCTTGCAGGAACCTGAGAGTGGGTGCCTCCTTACATTTTGCACCCCAGGTGCCTCATTTATCCCATCCCAGTCCTTGCCCTGAGAACAAAAGTATTTACTATGAACTTCCTTAATGATTTAACACATGCTCATCACTGTGGGTGACGAGGCCTCCAAAATAAGTACCCAGATGGCCCCTGAGGCTGTCAGCCCCCTTCCTGTCTGCACCCAATGTGCCGTCCAGCCAGCATCTCTGGCTCTCCAGGCACGTGTCTTCCTCATAGTCCTGTGAGGGTCTCAGTGACGGGATCCCTCCTGGCACAGAACCTCGTTCTGTGCCTGCACATTGACAAATGTCAAATTCCCCCATGAACCTTTTGGGATTTGCTACTTTAACCTGTCTGAATAGTGTCCAGCCCTTAGGAACTTTCTTTTTTAGGAGATACCGCCTGAAGGCTGAGACCGAAGCACAGCAAAACTGGGCCCGGAACTGGGGATTTTTAACAACCCCTCTCGAAGAGGTAAATATACATTTTATGAGTCCAGAGGTAATAGAATCGATCATTTCCAAGAATAAATGGTTATGCAGTATATGATTTGCAAGAATAAAATTAAAGAGCATGTGGTAGGCAAAGACTGCCACCTCTGAAACCTGAAGGGTCCTTCCCTTCCCGAATTTATTGAGCACTTACCATGTGCCAGGCAGGTCCTAGGTTCTGCCTCCAAAGCAGTGTATTTAACCCGCACAACCACCCCTGTGCAGAGGGTTGCTTATTTATGCCCATTTTACAAATTAGGAAGTTGAGCATAAAGAAGTGCCAAGTCACACAGCTAATAAAGAGAAGCATCAAGGGAGAAGCTGAGGTCCGGCACCACTTAGCCTCAGACTTGCCATCTGTAAAATGGGGTCATCATCCTCACATGCCTTGATGGAATGAGATGGTGAGGCAGAGTTAATATGTGGGGGATTATCAGGAAAATGTCTTGGTATGTCCTAAACAAGACAAGTAACAGAAATGGGAAGAGGGCTGGGCACAATAATTAATAGGAAATGGTGGGGACTCCAGCAAAGAGACCACTGTCCCTGTCCAGACTCAGCCACCGTCAGCCCAAAGGAGTGCTACCATTCAGAGAGGCCAACTGCCTATTCCAAATGTTCAAGTCCAGAAATTCAGATGTTTAAATAAAATCTTCTAAGTCTGGAATAGTGGCTTAGATTTACAAAATGCTTGTGTGGGCTCAGTGGGATGGCAGCCACCAGTCTTCACCCTTTTGAGCTATCTCCAGCTCTGACACGAGGAAGCCACATGTCTTTGCAGGATCGCCAAACCAAATAAGCACCACCTAATTCAGAAGGATCCTGCGTCAAGGTGGCGTCAACCCCATTTGTAACTTGCCCCATCCCACTAGCTTTGAAATTATGCCATTCTTAATGAGCTTGTTGAATACTTAAGAGTATTGTACAATACGAAATTTTATGCATAAAATAAGGGTTTTTTTGTTATTATTAATCCTTGCCAGAGAACACTTTTCCATTGATTTTCTTTTTAGAGAGAGTGGAAGAGGGAAAGACAGAGAGGAAACATCGGTGTGAGAGAAACACATCGATTGGTTGCTTCCTGCACAAGCCCTGACCAGGGCCCAGGCCAGGGAGGAGCCTGCAACCAAGATACATGCCCTTGACCAGAATCGAACCTGGGACCCTTTGGTCCGCAGGCTGACACTCCATCCACTGAGCCAAACCAGCTAGGGCAAATATGAGTTATTAATATTATATGCATAAAAAGAGCTTATGTTAACATTATTTATATGTAATTTAAATTGGGTTCTTGAAGAGTTCAAAATTGCTTTAAAAAATAAATGGGGACCCTGCCCGGTGTGGCTCAGTGGTTGGAACATTGGCCTGAGCACCGAAGGGTCTTGGGTTCAATTCCCAGTCAAGGGCACGTACCTGGGTTGCAGGTTGGGGCATGTGAGGGAGGCAACCAGGCAGTGAATCTCTCTAATCAATGTTCCTCTCTCTTTTTCTCTTCTCCCTCCTCCCTCCCTCCCATTCTCCCTGAAAACTCAATAGAAAAAATATCCTCTAGTGAGGATTAACAAAAACAAAAATTAAAAGGAGGAATGGGTGGCTCTTCTCTGATATTTTAAAGGTTGTTCCTGAACCTGGTAGGCATTTTTTAATTTGAGCCCATAATCCTTAAAGTCCCCTCAAATTACTACTCAGGAATATGGATTAGCAGACTGCAGGGCGAGCAGTGGGCACAGCAGTGAGCTGCCAGCAGGACCCTGCTGCCCCTTTCTAGCTGCAATGGGGAAGAGTTTTGTCATCTGTAAAATGCAGGGTTCTAGGGGCCTACGAAGAGGACACACCCACCCTCTCAGTCTGGGGTTTCCTGTCTCTGGGATTGTGTTTCAGTTGATCGAGTGTGAAGATGGACCTCCCACCTCAAAGCCCAGGATCGAGCTTCCCCAGAGGTTCCACATTCGGCCGGTGACCCCCGTGGAGAAATATATCAAGGTTTGCAAAGTTGTTTTTAAATACTTGCTTCCCTGAGTGAGAAATTAGCCCCACCGGAGCATGTGTTTGGTGCAGGTGCACAAAGCCAGCCGCCAAAGGTCAGAACTCAGCAGCACCTGGCAGGTGGGGAGTGCCCTCTCCACCCCTTTCCACGCCCACACATCAGGTTGCTGTCTCTACACTCTAAGAGCCTCTGCATCCTGCTCTAAAGAGGCAGAGGGGAGCCAAGAAAATGAGGGGCTCGATCCAACACTTACAGGGAGCACAGGGAAGCAGGGCAGGAAAGGCTGGGCTCTGGAGTCAGATCACTCAGCCACTCACCTCCTGGTGGTCTTGGGCAAGTGGCCTGGCCTCTCTGTGTCTCTATTTCCACCTTGCACAATGGGGTTTGTGAAAGCACCTTCTTCAGGGATGGTGGCAGGCCCAGAGGAGGATGCTGGGAAGGACTTAGACCTGTGCCCAGCACTTTTAGAGAGTGCCAGTGACGGTAAGCTGTGAGGAGGGGCCAGGTGCTTGGTTGGGAAAACAGTGATGAACTAGAAGGCAAGACTCCAGTTCACACATGTGGGTTGGGGTCATCAACGTGAAACAAGAAAGTCAACAAAATTGTTATACACTGTGCTATAGATGCCATGGCAGGAATAGACAGGTGATGTTGGAGGATACAGAGGATGGGGTGGTCAGAAAACCCCCTGTGGAGCTGAGGACTGAAGAGTGACAACGAGCCAGCCCAGGGCAAAGCATTCCCAACAAAGGGAACACAGCATGTGTATGGAAGCCCTGAGGCGCAACAAAGGTTGAAACGTTTCAGGAGCAGCAAGGGATGTTGATGTGGCTGGAGCTTGGTGAGCTGGGGTGGGGTAGGGGTGGGGCGGGAAGGGGTGTGGATGGAGAGGTGGGTAGGACCAGCTCCCACTGGACCTGGTGCCAGAGGAAGCAGTTGGGATTTGTACCCAATCTGCAGTGGAAAGCAGGGCTGTGAGCTCACTCCGGTTGCTGGTGAGTGCCAGGGCAGATGGTCCCAGAGGGGAGAAGACTCAGAGGGTGTTCCCACTGAGGCCAGTCAGCCGTGGAGGCGGGTCAGAGACTAGAAATTGCTCAGCTCCGTAGGTCCCTGGACCTCTTGTCATGGGCCCATCATTCTTATCTTGGGTTCTGCCTTCTGCTCAGCTGCGGAGAAAGCAGCTCTATGTCCTGATGGGAAGAGGAAATGAAAACTCAGGATGAAGGCGGCCACTTCCATAGACAATGGCAACATGGCCCTTCACAGAGAATGAACCAACCTGCTCTCCCAGGATGCCCTTGTTAAGGGTGCTGTTTTCATTTCTTTGTCAAGCTGGTGGGTGAAATGTGGCCTCCTGGGTGGCTTTTTGTGTTGTTGTTTTTTATTTGTTTTCCGTTGTTAATCCTCACCTGAGGATATTTTTCCATTGATTTTTTAGAGAGAGCATAAGGGAGGGGGGAGGCAGAGAGAGAGAAACATTGATGTGAGAGAGTCACATCAATTAGTTGCTTCCCTCACGGCCCCCCAATCTGGGCCAGGGATGGAGCCTGCAACCGAGGTAGATTTTCAGTTGTGTTTCTCTTACAAGTTGGAGGGAGGCTTGAAGGCAGGTCTGCATGTTCCCAAGGGCCCGTCTGGGACAGCTCCTTCGTATCCGCACCGACTGCCCTAGACTCAGCCCCACCCCAGTCATTTGGGCCACACCCTAGCTGGCTGCAGGAAACTGTGACCCTCTGGCCTGTATGGATGACCCTCCTTGCTTGTGGCCTCTCAGGAGATTAATTTTAATACTTCATCAAGAACATATGTTAAGGGGCTTCCTCCACCAGTGGCAGCTGGCCCAGTAGGACCGCCCCCTCCGGCCATGCCTCGCCAAGATGCTGTAGCCAAGCGTGAACTCATCACCCCAGCATATTAAACCTCTTCATCTCAGTGCTTCTGTTGGAACAAATTTCTCACTGTTTTCTCCACTCAGATCACCCGTGAGAGCAGGATAGACGATCGCTTCACAGGAAGAGGGAACTGCCTAAACGTTTACCAGCATGTCCCCAAAATTTCAAGTCTGTCCAAGGAAGTGACAAATGAAATTGTGTGGGGTTTTTTCTTTTCAGATAGAATCCTGTTTTGGTTTTGGATTTTAATTAAGTTCAATTGCTTTTCATTCCTGTGGTCGTGTGTGTGTGTGTGTGTGTGTGTGTGTGTGTGTACTCACATCATAAACCCTTCTAATCAAAGCCAGAAGGTTTATACCTACCCGAAACCCATCTGGCAATATCGTCATAGATTTTATGAAGGTGGAGTTTGATATTTCTGCACCTCACTTTTCCCACTGTGTGCTCTTTTATCAAATAAAAATCATGTACTGGCAGTCATGAGTCAAACCAGCTACAGAAGCGTGTTTGGTGGGCATGACTGCGGCGCTGCACCGGGCTGGGCCCTAGCCTCCCAGGGCCCTGGCTCTGCTTGCCGTCCTTCCACACCAGGCCTCGCGCGGGTCCCGGGCCTCCATGGGCCTCCTCCTGCCACCGCGGCCCAGGTGACTGACCTTGCGTCTCCCTCCCAGGTTCTTCCCTCACCCCCGGTTCCGAAGACGACGCAAGGCTTCATCGGCTGGCGGTCAGGGGTGCCAGGCCTGAACAAGTGCCTGGAGTACGGAGCAGAGATCAGAAGCTGCAAGGGCTCCTATGCCAAGGAGCTCAGCTGGCCCAAGCAGGGCATCCACTGAGTCCGCACCTGGACAGGCCGCGGGGGCAGCGCAGGGCAGACCCCAGGCACCAGCGCCCACGCCCAGGAAAGAAAGCTCCCAGGGCCCCTCTGAGGACAGAGCTCCCTCCATGTTTGCTCATGGGATGTTGCAAAGAACACAGAATAGCCCTCTGACATTGTCAATTCATCAGTACCCCCCTTCCAGAACATTCTCATAACACTCCTTCTTAGCCACCGTAATAAATAAGACAAAATTGATTCTCTGAATTTTCTTTGGATACCTTGCAAGTGTGTAGGTATGGCTTTTGAAAAATAATGTGACTTGATGTTGAAGTGGTTTGTCCAGGCCCTTTAATGCTGCTTACAGCCCCGTCACTCCGCTGTCTGTAATGAGACTGTGGACTGGGTGCTCTGGCCTGTCCTCAGGAGGAATGGCTCTCCTGTCCCAGGAGATCTGCAATGTCAACAGCCCGTGGTGGGTAATCAGAGGCTTCCAGAACAGGAGGTTCCCCACAGGGTCTACGTGAAACTTCCTGCGCCCACCACCCCATCACAACCCAGCAGCTGGGCTGGCCAACCAGCCACTCTCCTTCCCCTCGTGGGCAGTGGACATCAACCCCTTGGTCCCTGCCTGGCTTAGCTCAGGTCCTACAAATGGGGGGCACGTCCAGCTGGTGGAAGGTGCCACAGGGAAAGGCCCTCCTTGGTCCCCCGAGGAGGAGCATGCAGTGTGCAGGCAGCCTGGGAAGCTGGTTTGTGTTTGTCTCTGAGGAGCAGAGGGTGGGGCTCCTTCGTACCCGCACTGACCGCCCTACACTCAGCCCCACCCCAGTCATTTGGGCCACACCCAGGGCTTCTAACAGAGCAGCAATGCCCTGCCAACAGCCTCAGTTGAGAATCGAGTGGACAACACTCAAATATTCAATCACCCTGGACAGTTTCAAGCTTGACATTTAATCTATGGAAATCAACCTCTTTGTGGGTGTTTAAATGGGATAAGTGTCAACACACGCTGTAAAAATGCCACACTCCCAAGGTCAAGTCGGGGCTGGCGGTCCCTCGTGCACCATGGTAACGTACATCACAGTGGTGAGCCTCCAATGGGGCTCAGAATGAGTGGCCTCTGAAATGATGCAAAACATAGTTCAGCCGGGACTCAGAATGGATTCTGTCACAAGCACATTGCAGCCCAAGACAGATTAGAAACTCCCAGGTTGAGTTATAAGAAAATCATCACATGATCAAATAAAACTATTGGAAAACACAAGCCTTATACACTCAAACACACCTGGGGATAATCTCAGTGTCCACAGATGTGAGATCAGATGTGTGTGAGAATTTAGGAAGTTGTAGATTTTAAAAATCAAGTCACCTGTATATTACAGAACCCTTCTGGCAAGGTCTGGGGCAGCCAGCCCCACAAAATTAAACCCATTAAGGCTTTTTGTAGAAAAACATTCAAATATTCACTCTAAATGGAATCAAGACTCTAAGGAGCCCTTGTCTGGTTCGGTTCAGGTTTATCACCAAGCATGTGTGAATGTGCAGGCCCTACCCTGAGTGTGGGTGGGATCCACTGACTCTTCCACAGAGAGAGTGGCAAAGGTGACAGGAGGCCACTTCTCAGACTAGGTTACAAGAGATTGTGACTTCCATCTTGAAGCTTCTCGCGCCCCTCGCTCTCTCCTCCCCTCCTCCCACTCTCCCTGACGAAGCCAGTTGCTGTGTCACGAGATACTCAATGGAGATGCCCACGCGACAAAGAAGGAAGGAAGGGAAACCACATCTGGCAGCTCATGAGGGCCTGAGTGGGGCCTTCATCCAACAGCTGATAAGCCCAACCCACCAGCAAGCCACACCCATCAGCAAGCCCAGTCCCCCAGCAAGTCCAACTCCCCAGCAAGATGCTTCCTAGTGGAGCCTCATGATGGCCACAACCTGTGAGAGACCTTGGCCCAGAGGCCCCAGCTCAGCGGCACCTGGATTCCTGACCCACAGGAGCTGTGAGGTCACAGAGAGCTTTAGGCCATTAAGTGTGGGGGGAATTTGTTACTCAGCAATAGATAACAAATAACAGGTTATTTCTAAAGTGACCCACCAATGGCCATCACTTTCAGGAGAGCCCAGAGGCCCCTCCACAAGCTCTGAAGGGTTTGAGGTTCTGGGACATTCTCCAGAGCTGGCCCCACTTCCTCAGAAGGAGTAGAGTCCTTTTCCAGGGAAACACCCCAAAACATCCTCAGGAAGCTCTGCCTGGGCCAGAATTCCAGGTCATCACCTAGAAACAAAAGGGCTTTTCCAAGTCAAAAGCAACAGCAGTTACTGGAGATCAATAAGAACAGCTATTCCAAAGGCACTGATGCAGGCAGAACCCAAATGGTTCCGATGAGGAGACAAAGGGTGGGAATTTATGAGAAAAGGGAAGGGAGGGGGAGGGGAAAAGTCCATCCACAGCAGGAAGGCTTTGCTTTTGGTGCAGAAAAGGCAAAACAGTGCTGCTAATTCTCAATAATGTTTTTACTCTCAGCCTGGAAGTCACAGTATCTACTTTCTTATTATCTTTGCAAACAGTGCTTTCCGGGCACAGCTTGCATTCGGCCCAGCCCAAAGTTGGTTTTAACATGGCAAAGGTGTGAGGCACCCAATGTGCAAGGCATGCCCTCTGGGATGACAGCTCCCGCTCATTTTAAGGTGGTTCCGTTTTTTATTTTTATTTTTCCCTAGGTGACACAGCTGGGGGACAAAGCTGGAGAAAGGATTTACAATCCCTCTGACCCACAATCCCAGTTTAAAGCTGTCCTCAGAGGTCCACCAAGGACGGTCATCACCCCTGAGTCGGGGGAGAGGTGAGGCATTGGGCAAGTGGACCCGGAGGAGAGCAGGGGTGTGGTGGGCTGAGCCGCATTCAAATCCAGGCGCTTCCCTTCCGACCTTGCAGCCTTGGGCCAGTGGCTGGACCCCTCTGACGCCTGCGCCCTCAGCTGTGAGGGGGGACACACCCAGGCTCCCAGGGTGGCGTGAGGATAAACAGGCTTGGGATGGAAAGGGCTTGCCAGAGGACACTGTTAGTCCAGCCCCAGCAGCAGGGAACAGACTCTTGGTAAACAGGGTGAAGATAAAACAAGATGCTGGTGATAAAACGTCAGGTCAACTGTCTGTCCCGGCCAACAGGTTCAGCCAAGGGTGGCTGGTGCTGCTTTTATTGCCATTTTTGTTGTTGTTAATGATAGTCATTCCACCTCCATAAAGTCAGGCTGTCCTCGGCTTTTCAATGAAGGCTACAACATTTCTTCAGCAAAGAGCTGGCTGTCATTCAAGAGAAAGCTGCGTGCTCCTTCAAAAATGCATACATTGCCCTGGCTGCTGTTGGTCAGTGATTAGAGCATTGGCCCATGCGTGAAAGGGTCTCAGGTTCAATTCCCAGTGAAGGGCACGCACCTAAGTTGCAGGTTCAATCCCCAGGCCCACTCAGCGCACGAGCAGGAGGCAACCAATCGATGGGTATCTCTCACATTGAAGTTTCTCTCTTTTTTTTCCTCTCTCTCTCTCACTCTCTCTCTTTCTTTCCCTCCCTCCCTCTCTTCCTCTTTCACTCCCTTTAGAAATCAATGGAAAAAATATCCTCAGGTGAAGATTAACAAAAAAAAAACTGCACACATCAATTAAACTCCCTCCATACCCCATTTAAAAAATAAACTTTAGGAAAAAATGGCAGCGGAATAGACAGACATGTCCCGAGCCTTGTCCCAGAGTAGATAGAAAGAACAGCTGAGGAGAGTGTTTGTTGGTGAGTTGAGGGACAGCTATACTCCAGGAGATGGTGGGGGACTGCTATATGGGGCTCCCCTGACAGGGCAGCCCCCACTGTTGCTGGGTTCCCTCCCAGAGCAACTGGCTTGGATGCGGAGACCGTGCCATCTTGAAGGGGAAAGTGGATGTTATCAATGTCTGAAAATCTACAACTACGGCACCCACCAAACAGCTGCGAACCCCAGAACACCGGTCCCCAATTGGCGCAAACACGCGGATTTAGAGGATCTCTACAATCCAACATGGAAAGGTCAGATTTCACCTGGCATAAGGTGAGGTCTCTGGTCCCGGCAGGAGAGGGAAACGTGCGCACTGCGGGAGCTGGAGGATTGGGGGAAGTCTGCACCTAGAAAAATCCATGGCTGTTGGGGCTGGCATGATCTGTGAATGTGCAAGGGGGTCCTCAGAGCTGCTAACAGAATGGAACTCTAAAAAGCAACCCATTTTGATCTGATGCAAAAGGGCAGCCTAAAAATTTTAAAAGTGTGCCAGCTGCTTTGACGCAAGGGGGGGAAAAAAGACTGCACAGACTGGCGCACAGCCCCAGAGTTCACGCACTCTTATGCTGGCTCTTTCTTTTTTCTTCTTTTTCATCTTTAAATTCTTACTTCTGGTTACTAAGCCTAATACATAGGGTCACTCAATTGGGGACACCCTGGGAGACTGCATGGGAAAGTTGTTGTTTTTCTGGAACCTGGGGATCAGAGTGGGGAATAACCATCAGAGAACCAGCTCTGGGGCAACCCACTCCCACAAACCGGTATTGAATGCTACAGGGAAAGCAGGATCTAAGCACAGGCTAGAGATGACCTATAGACCCGGAGGTCAATCCAGAAACACTGCCACCCAGGGGTTGAATCACAAATTGACTCTTGTGTAAACACAAATAAAGGAATACAAGAAATTAAGACACACTGCCTGCTTAAAAATCAGGACTGGCTTACAACACTGAGGAGCAGTGGAACACAGGGAACTGCAATACTGTCCTTACTGGGAAACAGGTGTGCCAAACAGAACAGTAGAGGAAGTGAATGACCTTCACTACTGCACATTTTTATTTTTATTTTTTATTTTTTCATCTTTTACTTAAGAAACTAATTTTTTTCTTTTTTCCTCACTTGATTTTACCTTTTTAATTATTACATTTTTATTTTCAATCAGTATTATTACTACTACTATTTTACCTTTTTTTTTTAGTATAATTTTATTTTCTCTTTATTACTTTGGGATTAGTGTTCTACATTCTATTTGCATCTTCCCTTTAGCATCATTTTACTCTATCTCAACTTTACCTTTATGCCATCACTCTCCTCCTAACTTTTCCCCTTTTGTTGTCCTGTTTCTCTTACCCTTTTCCTGCTTTAGATTTTCCCTATTCTTTCTTTTTACCCCCTATTAAAATTTCACTCTACTTATATATCTAATTTCCAATCACCTGCTACAAGTCCATACACACCTCTCTCTTCACTGTCTTCACTATACAAAAAATTGTTTTTCTCTCTGTTCTTTTGTTGTTGTTTACTTAATTGTTGATTATATCGATTTTTTATGCTTGTTTGTGAGATTGTTTTGCTTATTCTTTTTGTTTGTTTGTTTTGTTTTTGTTTGTTTTTTGCCTCTGTTTTCCCTTGCCTCGCTTAATATTAGTTGTTGTTTGTAGTTTGTATTCATCTCCAGATACTTGTTGCTTGCATTTTTTGGGATTAGCAGCTGTTCTATTGGAGTTTTCTCCCCATTTATATATATACTTTGTTCCCCTCCTCTTTTGTATTCTCTTTCCTTTCTCTCTTGCTTTTTTTTTTTCCTTTTCCCAATTTCATTTTTGCATGCCTTACTTTTTTTCTCTTCTTCTTTCTCTCCTATCCTCTAATTTGCCTTTCTCTAGTGGTCACCTTTATTTGGGGTTATTAATATCATGAATACATTTCTGTTCAGTGCCTTATGTGTTGTGCCTGGTTATGTTGTATTTTGTGCCTTTAAATCAATGCAGGAGAGAGAGAACTACATAACCAGACACCCAGAGAAGAGAGATAATGGGGAGACAAATAAACAGTCCGCATATGAAAGAAAAGCAGGCATCACCAGAAAAAGGAAGTAAACAAAATGGAGGCAAGCAACCTGTCAGAGAAAAAATTCAGAGAAATGGTCAAAAGAATGGAAGACAAATTCAACAATATGTGTAAGAACCAAGATGAAATGAAAAATGACATCGCTGCTGTAAAGAACTCAATACAAAGCATCAAGAGTAGACTAGAAGAAGCAGAGGACCGCATCAGTGAGCTAGAAGACAAGATGAAAAAAATACCCAAGTAGAGCAGCTTCTAGAAAAAAAAATTAAAAAGCAGGAGGAGAGCCTAAGGGAACTTTGAGACAACACTAAACAAAACAGTATCAACATAATAGGGGTTCCAGGAGGAGAGAAAACTGAGCAAGGAAAAGAAAACCTGTTTGAAGAAATAATGACAGAAAACTTCCCTGATATAGGGAAGAAAAAACCCACACAAATCCAAGAAGCTCACAGAGTCCCAAGCAAAATGAACCCCAAAAGACCAATGCCAAGGCAAATTATAATTAAATTGGCAAACACCAATGACAAAGTAAGAATCTTAAAAGCGGCCAGAGAGAGACAGAAAGTTACCTACAAAGGAACCCCCATAAGACTAGCAACTGATTTCTCAACAGAAACTCATCAGGCCAGAAGGGAATGGAATGAAATATATAAAGTCATGCAAAAGAAGAGTCTGAATCCAAGAATACTGTACCCAGCAAGGCTAACAATCAAAATTGAAGGTGAAATCAGGAGCTTCACAGACAAAAAAGGACTAAGGGAATTTATTATCACCAAACCAGCAATGCAAGAAATTCTAAAGGGTCTGCTGGAAAGAAAGAAAGAAAGAAAGAAAGAAAGAAAGAAAGAAAGAAAGAAAGAAAGAAAGAAAGAAAGAAAGAAAGAAAGAAAGAAAGAAAGAAAGAAAGAAAGAAAGAAAGAAAGAAAGAAAGAAAGAAAGAAAGAAAGAAAGAAAGAAAGAAAGAAAGAAATAGGTAGCAAAGAAGGAACACAGAGGTAAAGAATAAAAATGGTGACAAATAAGCACCTATCAATAATAACTTTAAATGTAAATGGATTAAATGTCCTAATCAAAAAACATAGGGTAACGAATTGATAAGAAAACAAGACCCATATATCTGCTGTCTACAAGAAACCCACCTCAGAAAAAAATATGCACACAGACTGAGAGTGAAGGGATGGAAAAAGGTTTTTCAGGCAAGTGGAAATGAAAAAAAAGCTGGGGTAGCAATACTTATATCTGACAAATTAGATCTCACGTGAAGGACATAAAAAGAGATAAGGAAGGCCACTTCATAATACTAAAGGGAGTAATCCAACAAGAAGAAATAACTCTGGTAAACATATGCACCCAATACAGGAGCACCCAAATACATTTTAAAAAAAAATTCCTGGAGGATATCAAGGGAGAGATTTACAGCAATACAATCATAGTAGGAGACTTTAATACCCCACTATCACCATTGGACAAAGCCTCTAAAGAAGAAATCAGCAAAGAAACATCAATCTTAAATGACTCACTAGACCAGGTAGAATTAATTGACATCCTCAGAACATTTCACCCCAAAACCACAGAATATACATTCTTCTCAAGTGCACATGGGTCATTTTCAAAGATAGACCATATGCTGGGTCATAGGCAAAGTCTCTTCAAATTCAAGAAGATAGAAGTCATATCAAGCATCTTCTCAGGTCACAGTGTCATAAAACTGGAAATCAACTACAATGAAAACAATCCAAAGAAATCAAACACATGGAGACTAAACAGCATGCTATTAAACAATGACTGGGTTACCAGAGAGATCAAAAAAGAAATAAAAAACATCATGGCAACAAATGACAGTGAAAACACAACAATCCAAAATCTATGGGACACAGCGAAAGCAGTCTTGAGAGGGAAGTTCATAGCTCTACAAGCCTACTGCAAAAAAACAAGAAAAAATCCTAATAAATTACCTAATCCTACAACTCAAAGAGTTAGAAAGAGAGCAACAAGAAAAGCCCAATGTAAGCAGAAGGAAGGAAATAATAAAGATCGGAGTGGAGATAAACGACATTGAGACCAAAAAAAAAAAAAAAAAAAGAAAAGAAAAACAATACAAAAGTTCAACAAAACCAAGAGCTGGTTCTTTGAAAGGATAAACAAGATTGATGAACCTCTAGCTAGACTCACCAAGAAGCAAAGATATAGGACCCAAATAAACAAAATCAGAAATGAAAGAGGTGAAATACAAAGGATTTTTTTTAAAAATACTATGAACAACTCTATTCCAACAAACTGGACAACCTGGAGGAAATGGACATATTCCTAGAAAAATATAACTTTCCAAAACTCAATCAGGAAGAATCTAAACATCTGAATAGGCCAATAACTATGGAAGAAATTGCAGCAGTCATAAAAAAGCTTCCAGCAAACAAAAGTCCGGGGCCAGATGGCTTCACAGGGGAGTTTTACCAAACATTCAAGGAAGAACTAAAACCTATCCTCCTCAGACTATTCCAAAAAATGCAAGAGGAAGGAACACTTCTGAGCTCATTCTATGAAGCCAGCATCACCCTAATACCAAAACCAGATAAAGACAACACAATGAAAGAGAATTACAGTCCAATATCCCTCATGAACGTAGATGCCAAAATCCTCAACAAAATTCTAGCAAATCGGATGCAGCAGTATATCAGAAAGATCATACACCATGACCAAGTAGGATTTATCCCAAGAATTCAAGGATGGTACAATATCCACAAATCAATAAATGTGATACATCACATAAACAAATTGAGAGATAAAAATCACAGAGTCAATAAGTATCACATGATCTCACTCATTTGTGGAATATAATAAACAACATAAACTGATGAACAAAAACAGTTCCAGAGACAGAGAAACATCAATCAGACCATCAAACCTCAGAGGGAGGGTAGGGGAGTGTGGGGGTAAGGGGGAGAGATCAACCAAAGGACTTGTATGCATGCATATGGGCCTAACCAATGGACACAGACAACAGGGGGGTGAGGGCATGAGTGGGGGGAATGGGGGGGGAATGGGGGAGTAATGGGGGAAGAAGGACACATATGTAACACTTTAATCAATAAAGAAAATTTTTAAAAATCACATAGTCATATCAATTGTTGCAGAAAAAGCATTTGACAAAATCCAACACCCTTTCTTGACAAAAACTCTCAAGAAGGTGGGAATAGAAGGATCATACCTCAACATAATAAAAGCCATATATGATAAACACACAGCTAACATCATACTTAATGGGCAAAAACTAAACTCACTTCCCCTAAGAACAGGAACAAGACAGGGATGCCCACTCTCACCACTCCTGTTTGACATAGTACTGGAAGTATTAGCCATTGCAATTAGACAAGAAAAAGAAATAAAAGGCATCCAAATTGGAAAAGAAGAAGTAAAGCTGTACTTATTTGCAGATGACATGATATTGTACATAAAAAAACCTGAAAGACTCCATCAAAAAACTAATAGACTTAATAAATGAATTCGGCAATGTAGCAGGATAAAAAATTAACGCCAAGAAATCTATGGAATTTCTATACACCAATAGTGAACGTATAGAAAGAGAGACTAAAAAAGCAATCCCATTTACTATCACACAAAAAAAATTAAGACACCTAGGAACAAACTTAACTAAGGAGGTAAAAGACCTATATGCGGAAAACTACAGAACACTGAAAAAAGAGTTAGAGGAAGACATAAATACATGGAAGAACATACCATGTTCATGGATTGATAGAATCACCATCATTAAAATGTCCATACTTCCCAAAGCAATCTATAGATTCAATGCAATCCCCACTAAAATACCAATGGCATATTTCACAGACCTAGAAAGAATTCTCCAAAAATTCATCTGGAATAAAAAAAGACCCCAAATAGCCACAGCAATTCTGAGAAAGAAGAACAAAGTAGGTGGGATCTCAAGACCAGATTTCAAGCTGTATTACAAAGCCACTGTTCTCAAAACAGCCTGGTACTGGCATAAGAACAGACATACAGACCAATGGAATAGAATAAAGAATCCAGATATCGACCCAAACCACTATCCTCAATTAATATTTGACAAAGGAGGCATGAACATACAGTGGAATCAAGACAGTCTCTTCAATAAATGGTGTTGGGAAAATTGGACAGATACATGCAAAAAACTGAAACTGGACCAGCAACTTACACCATACACAAAAATTAACTCAAAATGGATACGGGACTTAAACATAAGATGGAAAACCATAAAAATACTAGAGGAATCCACAGGCAGAGAAATCTCAGACATATGCCGAAGCAATTTCTTCACCGATACCACTCCTAGGGCAATGGAAGCTAAAGAGAAAATAAACAAATGGAACTACATCAAAATAAAAAGCTTTTTCACAGCAAAAGAAACCATCAACAAAACAACAAGAAAGCACTGTATGGGAGAACATATTTGCAAATGTTATCACTGATAAAGGTTTAATCTCCAACATCTACAGTGTACTTATACAACTTAATAAAAAGAAGACAAATGATCCAATAAAAAAAAAAAATGGGCAACAGACCTAAATAGAATCTTTTTGAAAGAAGACAGAAGGAAGGCCAAGGGACATATGAAAACATGCTCAAAGTCACTAATTATCCAAGAGATGCAAATCAAAACGACAATGCACTACCATCTCACACCTGTCAGAATGGCAACCATCAACAAATCAACAAACGACAAGTGCTGGCGAGGATGTGGAGAAAAAGGAACCCTCCTGCACTGCTGGTGGGAATGCAGACTGGTGCAGCCACTGTGGAGAACAGTATGGAGTTTTCTCAAAAACTAAAAATGGAGCTCCCATTTGACTCAGTGATCCCACTCCTAGGAATATATCCCAAGAAACTAGAAACACCAATCAGAAAGGATATATGCACCACTATGTTCATACCAGCACAATTTACCATAGCTAAGATTTGGAAACAGCCTAAATGCCCATCAGCAGATGAGTGGATTAGAAAACTATGGTACATCTACACAATGGAATACTACACTGCTATAAAAAAGAATGAATTCTTACCATTTGCAGCAGAATGGATGGACCTGGAGAGCATTATGTCAAGTGAAATAAGCCAGGCAATGAAAGAAAAATACCACATGTTCTCACTCATTTATGGAAAATAAAGAACATTATAATCTGATGAACAAAAGATAGATACAGAGGCAGTAAAGCACCAAACAGACTGTCAAATTACAGCGGGAAGGCTGGGGAGTGCTGGGGAGGGAGGGAAATAGATCAACCAAAAGACTTATATGCATGCATGTAAGCACACCAATGGACACAAGACACTGGGGGGTGGGGGGATGAGGGCATGTGACAGGGGGTAGGGGAGGCTGGGGGAAGGTCAATGGGGAAAAAAAGGAGATATATGTACTAATATATGTAATATTTTAAACAATAAAAAGTATTTAAAAAATAAAAAATAAACTTTAAGGTCTTTCCAGAGCCATTCATTAGAACTTTAAAAATGGAGCCCAATCAATGCAGAAAAAGCATTTGACAAAATCCAACACCCTTTCTTAATAAAAACTCTCAGCAAAGTGGGAATAGAGGGATCATACCTCACTCAACATAATAAAAGCCTTATATGACAAACCTATAGCGAACATCATACTCAATGGACAAAAACTAAACTCACTTCCTCTAAGAACAGGAACAAGACAAGGATGCCCACTTTCACCACTTCTGTTTGATATAGTACTGGAAATGCTAGCCATAGCGATCAAACAAGATGAAGAAATAAAAGACATCCATATTGGAAAAGAAGAAGTAAAACTGTCTTTATTCGCAGATGACATTCTTTATACATAGAAAACCCCAAAGACTCCATCAAAAAAACTACTAGACCTAATAAATGAATTTGGCAATTTAGCAGGATACAAAATTAACACCCAGAAATCTATGGCCTTTTTATACACCAATAATGAACTCACAGAAAGAGAAATGAAAAAAAACAATCCCATTTACCATTGCACCAAAAAAATTAAGATACTTAGGAATAAACTTAACCAAGGATGTAAAAGACCTATACTCGGAAAACTACAGGACATTGAAAAAAGAGATAGAGGAAGACATAAACCAATGGAAGAACATACCACGTTCATGGATTGATAGAATCAACATCATTAAAATGTCTATACTAACAAAAGCAATCTACAGATTCAATGCAATCCCCATTAAATTACCAATGGCATATTCCAAATATCTAGAACAAACTCTTCAAAAATTCATCTGGAATTTTAAAAAAAGACCCCGAATAGCCACAGCAATCCTGAGAAAGAAAAACAAAGTTGGAGGGCTCACAATACCAGATATCAAGCTATATTACCAAGCACCGTTCTCAAAACTGCCTGGTACTGGCACAAGAACAAACATACCAGTGGTCGGCAAACTGCAGCTGGCGAGCCACATGCGGCTCTTTGGCCCCTTGAGTGTGGCTCTTCCACAAGATACCATAGCCTGGGTGAGTCTATTTTTAAGAAGTAGCGTTAGAAGAAGTTTAAGTTTAAAAAATTTGGCTCTCAAAGGAAATTTCAATCGTTGTATTGTTGATATTTGGCTCTGTTGACTAATGAGTTTGCCGACCACTGATATAGACCAATGGAACAGAACAGAGAACCCACAAATCGACCCAAGCCATTATGCTCAATTAATATTTGACAAATGAGGCAAGAGCATACAATGGAGTCAAGACAGTCTCTTCAATAAATGGTGCTGGGAAATTTGGTCAGATACATGCCAAAAAATGAAATTAGATCACCAATACACAAAAACAAACTCAACATGGCTAAAGGACTTAAATGTAAGATGGGAAACCATAAAAATCTTAGATGACTCCATAGACAGCAAAATAGCAAGACATATGTAGTAGCAATATCTTTACAGATACAGATCCTAGGGCAATAGAGACTAAGGAGAAAATAAACAAATGGGACTACATCAAAATAAAAAGCTTCTGCACAGCAAAAAAAATCATCAACAAAACAACAAGGAAGCGCACTACATGGAGAACATATTTGCCAATAATATTTCCAGTAAGGGTTTAATCTCCAAAATTTACAGAGAACTCATACAACTTAACAAAAGGAAGATAAAATGATCCAATCAAAAAATAGGCAAAGGATCTAAATAGACACTTTTTGAAAGAAGACATAAAGAAGGCCCAGAGACATATGAAAACATGCTCAAAGTCACTAATAATCTGAGAGATGCATATCAAAACAATAATGAGATACTATCTCACACCTGTCAGAAAGGCTATCATCAACAAATCAACAAACAAGTGATGACAAGGATGCGGAGAAAAAGGAACCCTCGTGCACTGCTGGTGGGAGTGCAGACTGGTGCAGCCACTGTGGAGAACAGTATGGAGTTTCCTCAAAATTAAAAATGGAACTCCCATTTGACCCAGTAATCCCACTTCTAGGACTATATCCCAAGAATCCAGAAAGACCAATCAGAAAGGACATATGCACCCCTATGTTCACAGCAGCACAATTTACCATAGCTAAGATTTGGAAACAGCCTAAGAGCCCATCAGCAGATGAGTGGATTTAAAAATTGTGGTACATCTACGCAATGGAATACTATGCTGCTGTAAAAAGGAATGAACTTTTACCTTTTGCAACAGCATGGATGAAACTGGAGAGCATTATGCTAAACAAAATAAGCCAATCGGAATAAAATAAATACCACATGATCTCACTCATATGTGGGATATAATGATCAACATAATTTGATGAACAAGAATAGATCCAAGCTCCTCTCGTGGCGGTTGGCTGTTGGCGGCGTTGTGGTTAAGCTCGTGTGTGGCAGTGTGGCGGCAGCGGCGGAGGCTGCAGCGAAAGAGTTTGGCGCTATGTCTCACCATTTTGCTGGTACAGCCTACCAAGAGACCAGAAGGCAGAACTTATGCTGATTATGAATCAGTGAATGAGTGCATGGTAGGTGTTTATAAAATGTATGAAGAACATCTGAAGAGAATGAATCCCAACAGCCCCTCTATCACATATGATATCAGCCAGTTGTTTGATTTTATTGATGATCTGGTGTACCTCAGCTGTCTTGTTTACCGAGCTGATACCCAGACATACCAGCCTTATAACAAAGATTGCATTAAAGAGAAGATCTATGTGCTCCTTCGTCAACAGGCCCAACAGGCCGGGAAATAGTTGTGTTGGAAGCATTTGGGGTTGGGGGTGGGCTTGGAACATAGGTGTGTACAGCTATCTGTAGTGAAGTTTTGTATTATAGTAATCCTGTTTCCATTTTGGTACACTCTAGCCAGGATTGAATCTGTTAGATGATATGTGAGAATCTTGTTCAATCTGAACTCCCATCACCCCCTCTTTTTCTCTTTTTTTACGTAAACATTGTTATGATGACTTAGAAAGAAGTTTTTCTTTGTCAGTTAATGTTGATTCCAGTCCTTCATATCTGCTTTATAACATTCACTGTACTAACCCTTCTTCAAGTTGGGGTGGGGGATAGTGACACAGTTTAATTATGTGCTAAGATAAAGTCTTAGTGAAAAACAAATAAATGTTCTTTAGTTATTAAAAAAAAAAAGAAAGAAAGAAAGAAAGAAAAAAAAAAAAAAGAATAGATCCAGAGAAATGGTGGGGAGGGGAGATTAGAGAGCAACCAAAGGACTTGAATGCATGCATATCAGCATAGCTAATGGACACAGGCACTGGGATGGTGGAGGCTTGCCCAGGGTGGGAATGGCTTGGGGCGGGAGGGGGGCGGTCAATTGGGGGAAAAGGAGACATATGCAATACTTCAGAGTCTGAAGTTTAGACAATAAAAAAGTTAAATAAATAAATAAATAAATAAATAAATAAAATGGAACCCAGCCCTCGCAGGGTTTGGCTCAGTGGATGGAGCTTCTGCCCGCAGACAGAGGGCCCCAGATTTTCTGACTTCTTTTCTGACACTTCCATTCAGATATCTAAAAGGCATCTCAGCTCAACATTCAAATCTGGTCAAGGGCACGTACCTAGGTTGCAGGCTCAATCCCCAGCCCTGATTGGGGCACATGCTGGAGGCACCCAATTGATGTGTCTCTCTCACATTGACATTTTGCTCTCTCTGTCTCTCCCCCTCCTTTCCACTCTATCTAAAAGCCAATTGGAAAATATCCTCAGTTGAGGATTAACAAACAAACAAACAAACAAACAATAACAAAAAACCACCACAAACCAACAACAACAACAACAAAAAATGGAGCCCAGAATAATCCTGAGGTCTGCACTTGCTGAGTGGAATTGCACTCCTAGGAGGTGGTCTGGCTGGCATTAGTATCCGGAGGTGATCGCGTGGTTAAAAACCAGTGCCTGCGTGGGTGTTGCTGATTCTGATGAGACTGAATGGGAATGATGACTGGGGTAAGCTGCAGCCCAGGACCCAGGCGCCCAGAGAGAGCTGGCGTCCCCCGAGAAATCAGGCAGGTGTGGAAAAACTGTTGTTTGAGTGTGATGCGTGGGTGTGTCTGCCTGTGCAGGAAGTTCTCTTTTAATTGGGAAATAAATTTTGCTTCTTGATGTCTGACTATAACATTCCCACCAAGAGACACATGGAAGGTTGGCCCGGGCGCTCGAGGAAAGGAGGAGCTGCCCTTGCTGCAGTGCACCTGTGCCAGGACCCTAAACCCCTCCCGGCCCAGATTCTGCTCCCTCCCTCCAGAACCCTGTGACTCAGAGGAGAAATCACTGCCCTGATGATGGCGTATGTCAGGGGCCCAACATAATCACGTGGGCCCGCAAAGTGGACAGTGTTCTGGAGGCAGAAGGCCGGCAGGGGGATGAAGCATGAAGAAATCCCTTGTCCTTGATGCTTTGAAGAGGGATGAGGCCATACAGCAAGGAGGGCAGCAGCCTCCAGAAGCTAAAAGCAACTCCTGGACCACAGCCAGCCCGGAAAGGGGGCCCAGTCTGACAGCCACATGCACAGGGTTCCACCGAAGCCAGAGTTAGCCAGCAGAGGATCCCCCCAGAGGCACCAGACGGGAGCTCTGGCCAGCCAGCACCTCACCTTTGGCCTTGTGAGGTGCTGAACAGAAGACTCACAGCCCGTTGGATTGTTGGCCTGCAGAGCAATGAGCTGATAGCAGGTCATTTACTGGAGCAGCAATAAAAGCTAAGCCCCGGCACGCCTTGCATGCGTGGTCTGAGTGCTCTTCCAGGCCCGTTCTCCATCTCCAGGTCACAGTTTCTAGAGTGAACTAGTGCTTCTGACTGCTTTTCTGACACTTCCATTCAGATATCTAAAAGGCATCTCAGCTCAACATTCAAAAATGAAACCCTTGATTCCAGTGTCGCCCCCCACACTGGTCAGTGAGTCCATGGAAGTCATAAACGACGGCCAGAGGATGCCATGGCATACACTTTCGTGGAGGTGATGGTGCTAGCAGGTGGTGTGGTCTGTGATGGGTGCTGTGGTGTGGTCAGTGCATGCCGCCTGGAGATGGCCCCTCCCCCCCAAAGGTGACACATGTCACTTCTGTTCACATCTCGTTGCCCAGAGCAAGGCCCAGCCATGCCTAACTCCGAGGGGGCATGGTGTCTTCATTAGCATTAGCAATGTCTACCACAGGGACTGGCGGCGGCTGCCATGCTTAATTTTCATTTTTGCAAGTAAGGAGCATTTAAAATAGATCACCACCACCTGCATCTATTGACTCAGGGGTGGCCACATCTGGTCTGTGCCCCTTTTTTGTCAATAAAGTTTTAGTGTCACAGAGGCAGAACCTGCAGCTCCCACAAAGTGAAATATTTACTATCCGGCCTTTACAGAAAAAATTGTCCAGCCTTGGACCACACCATTTACCAACACCACTATCTCGTAAAAAGAACAATTTAATGCTGAAAATGTAGAGGAGGTGTTCTCTCAGAAGAGAGCCCCATCCTAAAACCAGACCTTGATGAAGATGCATCTTCATCTTCCTCCATTATCTGCGGAGAGGAAACCTTATTGAGACCTGCCCAGGGACACAGAAGCTGTTGGAATCCCTGGCTGGAGTTATGAACTCAGAGGCTGGGGTTTAGAGTGAAGAGGGCCCGGTGGGGCCCAGGTGGACCACGAACTCAGGTGGGGCCAGGCCCCTTTTATATGAAACTAGAGGCCCAGTGCACAAAATTTGTGCACTTGGGGAGGAGGGGTCCCTCAGCCTGGATTGTGAGAGGGCGCAAGCCAGGCTGAGGGACCCCACCAGTGCACAATTGGGACCAAGGAGGGATGTGGGTGGTTGGCCAGCCAGGGGGGAGAGACCACAGGAGGACTCCTGAGCATGTCCAGCCCATCTTGCTCAGTCCTAATTGGCCAGACCCCAACAGCAAGCTAACCTACCAGTCAGAGCAGCCTGCAGGTGCATCTCATAGCGATTGGTCAACTGTCTGGCCCCTGGTGGTCAATGCATGTTATAGTGAGACGTTGAGCAGCCTTAGCATATCATTAGCATATTGAGCTTTGATTGGTTGAACGGATGACTGGACGACCGGACACTTAGCGTCTTAGGCTTTTATTATATACTAGAGGCCCATTGCAGGAAGATTCCTGCAATAGGGCTTCCTGAGGCGGTCTGCCTCCCTCCCTTCTCCACTGCCACCCCACCTGCTTCCCTCCCTTCTCCCCTGCCCCGCCTGCTTCCCTCCCTTCTCCGCAGCCCCACTTGCTTGCTTCTCTGAAGCTTCCCTCCCTTCTGCAATGCTTGGCTTCCTTCTACACTGTCTTCAGTCTTCGCTCTACTCCTGGATATGCAAATTAACTGCCATCTTGGTTGGTTTAATTTGCATACTTGCTCCTGATTGGCTGGTGAGCATGGCTTGTGGGTATAGCAGAGTGATGGTTAATTTGCATATTACTCTTTTATTAGATAGGAGGATTAGAGGCCTGGTGCATGAATTCATGCATGGGTGGGGTTCCTAAGCCTGGCCAGTGATCAGGGCCAATCGGGGGGGGCCAGTTGGCCGGGGGGAGGGTCCTTGGGAGGTTGGCTGGATGGCTCCCCCCATTGGGGCCAAATGGGGAGACCAGCCAACCAAGGGAGGTTGGCTGGCCTGGGGGAGGGATGGGGGAGGTTGGCCAGCCAGGGAGAGGGACCACGGAAGGTTGGCTGACCGGGGGGAGGGACCGCAGGAGGTTGGCCAGCCACAGTAGGTTGGCTATAGGAGTGTACTGACCACCAGGGGTCAGCTCCTGCATTGAGCATCTGCCTCCTGGTGGTTAGTGTGTGTCATAGTAACCAGCCAACTGGTTGTTCAGTCATTCGGTCATTTGGTCACTTAGGCTTTTATATATATAGACTAGAGGACTGGTGCATGAAATTCGTGCACTTGGGGGGGGCGGTCCCTCAGACCAGCCTGCACCCTCTCCAATCTGGCACCCCTCGGGGGATGTCTGACAGTCAGGCATCCCTCTCACAATCCAGGACTGCTGGCTCCCAACCACTCACCTGCCTGCCAGCCTGATCACCCACTAACTACTCCTCTTCCAGCCTGATTGATGCCTAACACTCCCCTGCCAGCCCAATTGCCCCCAACTGCCCTCCCCTACAGGCCTGGTTCCCCCCAACTGCCTGACCCTGCAGGCATAGTAGCCCCTAACTGCTCTCCCCTGCTGGCCTGGTCACCCCTAACTGCCCTCCCCTGCAGGCCCGATTGCCTCTAATTGCCCTCCCCTGCAGGCCTGGTCCCTCCCAACTTCCTTCTGCTGCTGGCCTGATTACCCACAACTGCCCTCCCCTGCCGGCCATCTTGTGGTGGCCATCATGTGTCCACATGGGGGTGGCCATCTTGTGTGTTGGAGCGATGGTCAATTTGCATATCACCTCTTTATTATATAGGCTACTCAGAAGATATTAATCCATAGAGAAAGAAATTGGCAAATTTGTCGTTACTGGGGACTGTAGGGCAGGAGTGGGAGCGTGTGCTAATGGGTATCTTTCCCGTGGGGGTGACAGAGATGTCCTGGAACTAGTGGAGGTGAGGACTGCATAACATGGTGGATGCACTACATGCACTGAGCTGAACACTTAGCCATGGCTCTTTGTATATAATATGAATTTCACCTCCATAAAAGAATGACTGGAAGTTTTTAAGCTGTCATTTCTGGGTTCCATCTGTGAAATTATTATTTCACATATTTTTTAACTTCTGACATATACATTGAAATATGTATTCCCCATGGCCTAGGTGACAGAGGGCCGTGATTGGCCCTGAGCCACGTTCCCCACAGGGAGCACGGGCATCACAGTGGCCATCTGGTTATCACTGCTGCCACCATCACCACCCAGTGGGCCCGCTGGGCAGAATCATTCCTGGCCCCAGGAACACTGCTCGGGTGGGATCAGAAATGAAAAAAACACACAGAATGTGGGCCAAAGACACCAGTCAGAAAAGAGAAGGTGCTGCATGACTCCATCCCTATAAAGTGCAGACGCACACAAACCGGTGCGCGTGGGGAGAAGTCAGGGTGGTGCAGTCACTGTGAGGTGGGGACTGGGCACACAGAGGTGGGGGGGGCCACATTCTATATGAACCCAGATGATAGTGCCATGGGGATGTTCAGGGTGTGAAATGCATGGAGCTGGACACTCCTGATGTGTGCACATTTCTGTGTCATGTTCTATTTCACTTTTAGAAAAGTTTAAAAATAACTAATAAATGCATAAACCCACTGGGTACTTTCATTTCCTGCCAAACCTTTCCAGTGCAATCCCAGGCCTCGGCTTCAGGCTGCCAGCTGCCAGATGGGTGAGCCTGTGGCTCCAAACCTCCAGCCACTGGGATGCACAGGTGGCAGTTAAGGAAACTGAACACATAGAAGATGAATTGCAAATGCTCATTCCAGTTTCTTCCATGTGCAAACAGAGACCAGCATCTCAAGCAAGTGTGGGTGGCCTCTGTTGCTCCAGCCCCACCCGGCCCAGGCAGCAGAGGGCCTGGACACACAATTGAGACATCCGAGCCTGGGAGGGAGAAGGGGGGGATGGGTGTCACCAGCTCAGGCCATGGAGCTCAGGCTTAGGATCAGGAGAAAGACATGGGATGGCAGAGGAAGCAGCTGTCTGCTTTGGGGGGAAAGAATCCAAAAGTACTGGTTTGTTACCCAGTCCTTGGAGAAGCTGCACCCACTCCCCTCCTCAGGCTCACAGACGCCCAGGAGGGGACCAGGAGAGACTGCAAAAGGCCCCAGACATTGCCCAGAGGGTCTTCCAGGTCCTCTATCTCCCCCACGCCGGCCACCCCCCAGCCAGGCCCAGCAGCCCAGCCTTTCGCAAGGGTCCGGTAGTGTCAGCTCAGAAGTCCCCTTTTCTCTGAATTTGCCAGTGTCTGCGGCAAACAGCAGGCAGGGGGTGATATAAGTGAATGACCCTGTCCCTTCCCATTGATACGGAAGAGGTCAAGCCCACGGTGGGCACAGAGCACAAGCAGGCCCACCTCCAGCATCCCCGGGGAGTGAGGGGGAAAAGGCGGTGAGAGACAGACAAGAGAAGGAGAGAGACATGCAAAGAACAGGAGACAGACAGACAGAGAGAGGAGGGACAGAGAAGGGAAGGAGGGATCTGGTTTGTTTTCTTCCTTCCCTTCCTTTTCTTTCTCTGCATTCCCAGAAAAGACACAGCTTGCCAGACACAGCTGCCCTGGGACACCCATGGGTCTCTGCACACACAGGTTCCCATCCTCCAGTACCAGCCACCCCTCACCAAGAAGGGACCACAGACTCAGTGACACTACTATTCAGTTTAGCATTTGCCCCAGACAGTAGCAGCCCGCTTTAGTCACCTGTTCTGTTCTCCTGTCAGCAGCTGGGCTGGCCTGGATCAAGCCCCTCCACCACTTACTGGTGTGATGTGGACATCCTCACGTGTAACAGGAGGGACAAGCAGCACCTGCAGGGAGTGGCGGTGAGAGCCCACAGCAGTCCACCCGTGGGCTCAGGACCCTCTTCATGCAGCAGGAAAAGCCAGGAGCCTGCCCAGCGCTGGGCCCTGAGTGTCAGCGACCTCGTCCCTGACTCCCCTGCCTCGGGAACCTGTCTAAGGCAGGGTCCCCCGAAAGCAGGGCCTTGCACAGGCCTTTCCTGGAAGGAGCCTCCCAGCAAAGCATCTGGCCTCTTATACTGTGACTGAGGGGTCCCAGGTCTGGGAGTGCTTCCTCCCTGGACCCCCCTGAAGCTTGGGAGAGCCCGGAGACCAGCCTCTCAGCCCACAGTGGCAGCTGAGGCTGGGACTAGGGGAGGAGCAGGCTGCAGGAGCTGCTCTGTGACTTCTGTAGTAAACCTCGGAGTAACTGGTGGGGGGAGAAGAGCCCCACCGGAGGTCTGCACTGTTGTAGTCTCCTTCCCCAGGGCCTGGGCTTCTGCTCCTCTCGTGCAGGAGGGCAGTCTTCTGGGCAAGACTGTCCTCTATGGCCCCAATAGCAGGGGAGAGGCAGACCCAGGAGCCTCCTGGCCCCTGGGGGTGAGGACAGAGGCCTGAGCCCCTCCCACTGCTCCCACCCAAGGCAGGCAGAAGGTGATGCCAGGAGGAGGGGTGGTTGTCCTGGGGGGGCAAGGGGGACCTGGATAGTGGGCTCTGGGATGGCTCTACAGGCCAGACAGATGAGAGGGTGGAGAGAGGCGACAAATGGGGGCCCACCCGCCAGGCAGCTGGCAGTGATGGCTGGGTTTTCTGTGGGTGTCTGGCTGGTGACCTTTCCGGGGGAATGGATTCAGAAGTGACTGCTATTTGTCGAGGCCTAGTTCAGAGACTTAATGTCAGGCCCCTCCTGTCACCGGGGAGCTGGGAGTGCATCCCACAGGACACAGCTCACTGAGACCTGTAGGCCCAAGCCTGAGGAAACACGCCTGAGACCTCCTGCGGTGTGATGACATTAATGTGTAGCTTGTTCTTGCTGGGCTTTTTTCCTTCCTCCCCTTCCCAGAAGACAGGAGGAAAAATGGTGCCACTGTAAGATCCAATAAAGTAAACCCTCAAAGCCCTTCACAGCGCACCTGGCATGCAGCCAGTGCTTAATAAACAGCACCAAGAACTACTGCTGGGGGCAGGGGGTGGGGAGGCGTCCAGAAAGTGTGACTAGAGGCCAAGCACCACCCTGGGCCCCTGAGACTCACCCCCACCTGGGAAGAGGCAGTGGGGACGGCTGCCAATACCCTTCAGGCCATCTTACCTGCAGGGTGAGGAGGCTGTGGGACACTAAGTCCTGTCACTTGGGCCTGGTGAATGCAGGAACACTGACAGTTCAGCTGCCAGTGTCGCCTGCCGGATGGTGCCGGGAAGTGGCCTTACAGACACCTAGTGCTCAGGAGGCCCCCTCTCCCACTCTCACTGCACAGAACCCATGTGTCAGGTGCGGCCAGTACACCCTGCCCACCTGCTCCTCATACAGTGCTGACCTGCACAGAAGCAGGTCCAACAAGCCCTTGCTCAGCAGACAGCAGGACCGAGGGGACTGTAACAAGCCTGGCACAGAGGAACCAGCCATGCGTGTTTTATATAGATAAGCGTGTGAACTTCTTTCAGGGCAAATCTGAGAAAAATGCTGCTCACCAAAACACAACTCAGAGGCTCCTCCCTCCCCAGAGGGGACTGTAACAAGGAATTACAGAGCAGACCTGCTGGTGCCAGGTGGTCGCTGTTCACACACGAGAAAAGGAGGAGGAGGAGAAGGAGGAGAAGAAGAAGAAGAAAGGAAGGAAGAGAGAGAAGAAAGAAAAGAAAGAAATGAAGGAAGGAGGGAGGGAGGGAGGGAGGGAGAGAGAGAGAGGAAGGAAGGAAGGAAGGAAGGAAGGAAGGAAGGAAGGAAGGAAGGAAGGAAGGAAGGAAGGAAGGAAGGAAGGAAGGAAGGAAGGGAGGGAGGCCCCCAGCTTGCAGGCTGAGAATGAATGTGCCCATGCCACCCCCTTCTGGGCAGATGTGGAGTTGCATGAGCAGAAGTGCGGCCCGCGGAGACTTGAATGCCCACGATGGCCCTTGGAGGGTCCTGCAGAGGCAGGTGCTGCGCTGGGGTCTCCCCCTGCTCCCGTATCAGCACTGGGGTCTCACAAGGGCTACCTCTCGCCTTAAAGAAGAGAAGACAGGGCTGCCAGGCTGGGAGTGCTAATGGGGGTGGATCCTGGCTAAGGACCGCCCCAAACCACAAAGGCAGGTGGCTCCAGGAAATGCCAAAACCCGTTCCTTTCATATTAACTGGCCCCTGAGACCTGCTCCCCCAAGGGCAGCAGTGGGGTGAATGGGGGTGCAAAATTTGAGAATCAAAGAAAACCGTGTTCAAAATAAATATTTTTAAAATTCAGAATCAGTGCAAACATATCCATGATGAATAAAACACCCACGATGTAAATGAAAACAGCCTCCGTATTACTGATTTTCCCTTTGCCCAGAGCTTTAATGGGGCTATTTGTCTTTATTTAAAGCTTTGATATTCTGTTTATCATGGATGTTTTAGATGTTTTAAAATTGCATTAAACTATCATTTATCTTGATTACTACGTGTTTCTGGCATCCCCTTAAATTTTGTGCCCTGCTATGGCCCTCCCCCCAACCTTTTCCTGCCCTTGTGGTCTTTTCCTGGGACTGCTTTCCACCTGGGCCACTTGGGGTAAATGATACCCCCTCTCTGACCCTGCTTCCTCTTCTGCTCCATAGAGCCCTCACAGTTGTATGTTGGGAGGACGACCTGAGCTAAGAGTGGGTGTAAAGCCATTAGCATCTCTGTAAAAGGTAGGTGACAGCCTTTGTTTTCACAGCACGGGATTCAGAGCCTTGCCCTGGTTTGGAAGCTTACAGAGAATTCAAAGCTTGTCCCCTCTGAGTCCCCCTTCACAGGGGAGCAGGGGCCCCAACACCTGCCTGGCACCCTGCTCCTCCTTCACCCACTTTGACTCTTTGACCAGCATCTTTAAGATGCTTTAGCTCTCACCCTCTCAGTGGGGAAACTGAGGCTGAGAGGGTGTGGACCTTGAGCTCACCCAGGAAGGCCCAAGCTGCTTCCATTGCTCTGAAGCATCAGGAGTCTTCCCTGCACCACCATCCCCACTCCCCCACTTTGTAGGTGAAATCTCCAGTTTCATTGGCTTTCCAAGACACAGCTTGTGGGGGGTGGCATGCAGGATGAGGAAGGGGGCTCGAGTCTCCATTGTTCTCAGGGGCTCAGAGCTTGGAGGGGTGAGATGCCATCACACCAACACACTCACCCCAGCACACTCACCTCACATGGGACCAGGGCTGAGCCAGCATCCTGCTGGGGAAGAGAAGTCGGTCCCCCACTGTAGACACCCAGTTCCCTGTGCTCTCTTGAGCCACCTTCTTTGCTCTGCTGTTCAGAAAAGGAGGAGTTTCTCATATCCTCATTGCCCCAAAATATTTTACCTTTAACAACAAAGCTGTATTTGAGAAAGACATATCTTAAAATGGGGTCTCAATAAATGCTCCTTTGGGAACCTTACCTTGATATTCAATAAGGAAGAACAGAGAAACCCACGACTGATTTGGTCATTATCCAGAAAGTGTCTCCACGGAGGTGGATTATTGGTACTCATTGTAAACTAATCGCTAGGCGGAATTCTAAGACCATGGTCCAGCCCCCTGTGCTACACCTTTGTGTGGTCCCTTCCGGGTAAGGTGGAAAGGACCTGTGACTTGCTTCTAATCTACAGAACAAGCAAAGGGGAGAGGCTCTTGCTGGTTTGATTATGTTATATGGTGCAGGTGAATGGGTCTTGCAGGTGTGATTAAAGGCCCTGATCAGTTGACTTTACTTAAAAGGAAGAGTAACCTTTAAAAGATGATTTAGAGGTAAAAGGCTCTCGCGCACGCTCTTCCCCCCCCCTCCCCGCTTTCCCTTGCCTTCCCTTCCCCTTTCCCTTTCCCTTTCTCTTTCTCTCTTCCTTCCTCCCTTCCCCTCACACCTTCAAAGCCTTGTGAGATTTGAGAAGCCAGCTAAGCTGTACCCAGACTTTTGACCAAAGAACTGTAAGATAATAAATGGCTGTGTTTTAAGCCATTAATTGTGTGCTAATGTGTTCCACAGCATTAGAAAACTAGCATCATGTGTCTATTAAGATCCCTTTAAATGCTTGAAGTGAGTGGTGGAACTTTGAGGATAACCAGCTCACCCCACGGTATACAGGGGGAACGCTGTACTAACATGGTACAAACACACCTACCAATCACATGTGGGTGATGGCCTCACGGAGGGAACTTGAAAAGTCCGTGTCTCAGGCAGCTCATGTGGCGAAGGTTGGACTGCAGAAGGCCCGGTGATGACCAGAACACTGGGGCAGACCCAAGGGGAGAGTTGGCAGAAAGCAGATTCCTCACATGTGAAAGAGGGAACCAGCTGTATGAATTAAGTGCTTTAAACACGGGCTTGCTAGTTATAGAAGCATTATAAGTGAGCATTTAACCATTTCATCTACTTCTTGGCCAAGATGCTCTCATTTTTGGATCTTATTGGGAAAGTGAGGAGAATCCCCTTCTGTTTTGAGACACCCTATATTCAGGCAGATGTGGTATTTGTTGTCAGTGAATTCATGGATGTCCATTTCAGTGCTTGGAATAGAGGAGCCAGGATACAAATAACCACATTCGACCCAAAGACCATCCTTTTCAGATCACCCTAGACAACAGAAATTTCCCGGACCCCAGGAGTGCACAGGTGACAGGGACATGGAGCTGGCCAAGACCCCCCAATGGGATTACAGGTGGCCACAGGCAGCAAGGCTGGGCCCTCCTTCCCCCTCACAAACTTGCCACTTTAGGTGCTTTTTTTTTACTCACACCTCTCCTCCAAGTCCTACCTGAAGCTCTCTCACCTCCAGAGATAACAACTTAGCTTTCAGCACAATTTCAGTTGTGTTAATGGAAAAAAAATATCCTGGACTAGGCTTTTAATGACCAGCCATAAATTTCTTATTTCCAGCACTGGGGGGAATGGGTCTTGTCCATTTACTGTCCCCAGTGATATTTGGGGTAATGTGTCTCCAGGTACCTAATTCCCAGAATATAATGGCAGAGGAAACCCATTTGGGGGCCACATTTTGAGTTAATGATATCTACTCATTTAGTGCACAGGCGGCTAAAAGCTAAAATGCAATAGCTAGAAAATTACTGTCAAATTCTACTTTTTTTACCTTAATTTTGTTTTGTTTTAAGTTCCATATATCACAAGAGTTCTGAAAGTTCACAGAGTTAGATAAAAGGCCACACTCAAGTTTGGTTTTCAAATTAGGTCAATGTAGGAAAAGAAAGAAATGTTGCCTTTTTTTAATTATAAAAGAATTTAATAAATAAATAAAAAAATGTATTCTTTCTGCTCAACACTCTTTCCTTCAGGAAACCATTTCCCACACTCCAGTGGTCCATATGTCTATAATTATGTGTCAATCATAGTAGCCTACCTATAACATATGTACAGGGATGGGCCATGAACCAGGCCAGCCAATTAGAAGACTCCATTCTACTGGGCATGTGACCCAGACAGACCAACCAGGGACTTCCTTGAGACTTCATTCTAGGAAAGAGTTTCTCCTTCAGAGAGTTTGACCAGAAAGACTACATAAGCTGAAGCTTCCTGGCACCATTGTCCCCTGACTGATTTAAAAGAGAATAACACAAATATATAAGAAAAAACTGAGAGTAGAGTTGACAAATAATGGCCCAGAGAGTTGGTCACTAACAGGGTTGACTGGTGCCACCAAGGAGAAATCAGGGTTTTCAGGGACCCACCCCCAATAGGGGAGCTTTGGGGGCCTCTTCTCCCAGAAATGACCCAGGAGATTTGACAACTCCTGACCTCCCTGCTTTTTCTTAGGACCTTCCTTTTTGAGTCTAGGGTCCTCGTGGAGGCTATACTGGGAGGAAATAGCATTGCCAGTCTTCTCTCCAGAGAGAAACCTCTGCTTCCTCCTGAACAGGGACCTGCACTATCCTTGCTGCCCAACAGCCAGAGCTCCAGGCACCATGTCGGAGCTCCTCGCCACTCCCCAGGCATGGACCACGGTGTGGGTCTCCCAGGAAGACACATTGGAGGCATGCCAACCTGCAGGCTGCTCCCCATTGTGGCTTAAAAGTCCCCATGCCATCTGGGGTCACGCATGGAAAACCTTCCAGAGAAGATCTGCTTCCAAAGGAGAGAGCACCAGCAGCCTCAGGGGCCTGACCAGCTTGGAAGACAGTGGGCCCAGCCAGCACCCCATGTCTCGGCCAATGGTACTGGGCCGCCTGCTCACCCAGAGCAGCTACCTGACACCCAGGTGGGAATGTCTCTCTCCCACATGCCCCCCACCAAGGCCTGCTGGGCCTGCTGAAAGGAAGCTGTCCTCTGGCCACATTCCTGCCCCTCTATTCCAGCCACACTGCAGTCTCTCCAATGGTCACAAATACAGACATATGTGCACACAAGCAGATATACAACAGGTAAAACACATGCACACAGTGCACACACAGACACAGTATGCACACAGACATATGCATGCACACACACAAAGACATGTATGCAATCATAGCATGCATGAGTGCACATAGACACACATGTGCACAGACACCCAAGATATGCATGTGTGCAACACAAGCACATGCAGGCACACAGGTACACACACATGCACACACAGCAGGGATACATGAGGGAGGAGGTGCTGCGTGTGAGAGGAAAGCAGTGAGAGGTGCAGATTCAGGGGAAGAGACACGATGGCCACTGACATTTAGGCATCCCCACTGCTCCCCTTGGTGGGTGAGGGGCTGGGCCCAGCTGAGACCAGACCAGGTGCAGCTTCTCAGGATGAACTGGACAAATGGAGTTGAGCCCAGCTCCTCCCTGATCCCCTGGGCCTCAGAAGGTCTCCCTGTAAAGAGTGGAGGTGGCAGCCCCACCTTGTAGGTGCAGGCAGCCCATGAAGTGTGGGACGTGACCGTTTTAGCACAGCTCCCGGCACAAGCAAAGAGCGGCACAGAGAGCTAAAGGCCTAGTGATTAGTAATGAGGAATCCTGAGTCAGACAGAGAACAGGTGAGCTGCGTGCTGGCCTCCCTAAAAACTCTGTAAGACGCTGGGACCAGTCAGCACCCCTGGGGGACCTCTGACAGCATCACAGGAGTCTGGGGGCTGGTTCTCCCCTGGTGGGCAGCCTGGAGATGGTGGCCACTGTGGCTGTGCCCCGGGACACCAGCAGAGGGCAGTGACGTTCAACAGATAGCCCATTCAGGAGCACACGTGGGACAACGTGGAATTTCCCAGAAATGCCTGGCTGGAGAAGGGCGGGGCTTTCCTGAGCAGCAGGTAGCCAGGGTGGGTCTCTGCGGTCTGAGCCCCCCCCCCACCCCATTTACACCCAGGTTGGTTAGGACTAGGGAGAGCAGGCCCCACATGCCTCAGAGGCCCAGACCTAGGCACCCAGTCCCACACAAAGACATGTATGCTGCCTCCGAATGTTCCACTGGCCTGACACACAGCACGACCACACTAAACTGGTCACCTTCACGCTCCCCAGATCCCGGCCTGCCTGCTGTCCATCCCGCTGGTCTCATCAGCCCTACCTGCTCACCCCATCACAAGCCCAGACCCCTGCCTCCCCTCACCTCTCCCTGTGGGGCCAGCTGCTCTTGGAGGACAAGAGGCCTGCACCCCGTCTGCATTGCTTCTTCCTGCCACGGACACATTGTCACGACTTGTGCTCCCAGGTTCGCCGGTGGCTGGTCTGTGGAGAACTCCCCTTTCTCTTGAACTCCACAGCCTTTCATTGGTTAACATTGCCAAATGCCTTAAAAAATACAGCTTTATGGGCTATAATTCATGGACCGTAAAGATCACCCTGGGAAAGTATACAATTCCGTGGTTTTGGTATTTGGGGAGATGGCCCGACCATTGCCAGGCTCACCTTCGAACATGCCCATCATCCCCAGCAGCTGCTGCCCAGGCGCCAGCACCTTCCAGCCCAGCCCAGGCGTAGGGTGTCCTGCCGCCTCGGACTAACCAGAGCAGCACGGTGCTGTTTATGCCTGGCTCCTGTCCCTTTGCATCAGGTTTCTGAGGTCCTGCCTTTAGCTGCGGGAAGACACAGAGCCAAGCTCAGCGAGCCTGTCCCTGCCCTCCTGCAGTGGCCCTCTGTGAGGGGGACAGGAGGAGGATGTGCAAGCACGCTAAGGAATGTGCCTCTCCAGGGGTGAGGAGCAGGCTGGGAGAGAGTGATGAGGCTGCAGATGGGAGGTGAGCAGGAAGCCAGATGAGGAGATGCAGGAAGAGCACCCCAGGCAGAGGGAACAGCATGTGCGAAGGGCCTCGGGTAAGAGGAAAATGGAAGATGGTCGGTGCCTGAGACTCCGAGGAAAGAAACGTGGCCCAGTAGGGGATCCCCAAGAAGTTGGTGGGGCATGGAGTGCCTTGAAACCTTCTGTCAGCAGGTTTTTTTTGTTTTGTTTTGTTTTTAAATAAATCTTTATTCAGATTATTACAATTGTTTCTCCTTTTTCCCCCCATAGCTCCCCTCCACCCGGTTCCCACCCCACCTTCTGCCCTTACCTCCCCCACCACTGTCCTCATCCATAGGTGTACGATTGTTGTCCAGTCTCTTCCTGCACCCCCCCCCCAACCTTTTCCCCCTGAGAATTATCAGTCCACTCCCTTTCTATGCCCCTGATTCTATTACATTCACCAGTTTATTCTGTTCCTCGGGTTTTTAATTCACTTGATTTTTAGGTTCACTTGTTGATAGATATGTATTTGTTGTTCATAACTTTTATCTTTACTTTTTTCTTCTTCCTCTTCTTAAAGAATACCTTTCAGCATTTTATATAATACTGGTTTGGTGGTGATGAACTCCTTTAGCTTTTTCTTATCCGTGAAGGTCTTTATCTGACCTTCAATTCTGAATGATAGCTTTGCTGGGCAGAGTAATCTTGGTTGCAGGTCCTTGCTATTCATCACTTTGGAGATTTCTTGCCATTCCCATCTGGCCTGCATAGTTTCTGTTGAGAAATCAGCTGACAATCGTATGGGTGCTCCCTTGTAGGTAACTAACGGTTTTTCTCTTGCTGCTTTTAATATTCTCTCTTTGTCTTTTGCTCTTGGCATTTTAATTATGATGTGTCTTGGTGTGGTCCTCTTTGGAATCCTTTTGTTTGGGGTTCTGTGAGCTTCCTGGACTTGTAAGTCTATTTCTTTCACCAGGTGGGGGAAGTTTTCAGTCATTATTTCTTCAAATAGGTTTTCAGTATCTTGCTCTCTCTCTTCTTCTGGCACCCCCATAATTCTGATGTTGGTATGCTTGAGGTTGTCCCAGAGGCTTCTTACACTATCTTCAACTTTTTGGATTTTTTTTTTTTTTTTGCTTTATGCTTTTTCGGTTGAGTGTTTTTTGCTTCTTTGTATTTCAATTCTTTGACTTGATTCTTGCGTTCCTCTAGTCTGTTGTTGGGTCTCTGTATAATATTTTTTATTTCAGTCAGTGTATGTTTAATTTCTAGTTGGTCCTTTTTCATATCTTCGAGGGTCTCATTATATTTATCGGCCTTTTCTAGGATATTCTTGAAAAGCCTTATAATTTTTGAATTCTATATCCAGTCATTTGTTTTCCTCCATTTCTTTTGTTTGTGATCTGTTTCTTTGTCGCTGTATTTTCACTGCTTCCCTAGGTTGGTAGGGTAGCTTTGTGTGCTAGGTTTCCTATATGGCCCAGTGGGTCAACCTCCCAGTTACCTGAGGTGGACTCTCTCTTGGTGCACCCCTTTGTGGACTGTGTGTACAGCCTTGTTGTAGTTAAGTCTTGATTGTTGTTGGTATCACTGGGAGGAATTGACCTTCAGGCCAGTTGGCTGTGAGGATCAGCTGTGTCTATGCTGGGAGAAGTTGGGTGCTGGAGACAGCCTTATAGGATTAGACTTGCCAGATTGCAAAAGCCTCTGTGCTCACCTTGGATGGGGTGGAGTCTCAGGGCGGAGCAGACAGTCTTAGCTTCTTGTCAGCCCTGCCCTTGCGCGCGTCTCCAGACCTCTGCCTTTCCTGGCTCCTAAGCCTCTGCCCGAGAGTCCAGATTCCCCCCGCAAGAGCGTGGGTCCCCAGGGGCTCGCCTGGAACTGGGGTTCAGTGCAGTCAGAACTGGGCTTCAGTGCAGTCAGGAGCTTCTGACTCCCTTCTGCTGGGGAAAGCCTGTGGCAACCTCCGCAGTCTTTGTGCACACACACACGTGCGCCTCCAGATCCTTGCACGCCAGGGCTTCCCCAAGTGTCCGAGTCTCTGAGTGCCTTTCTCTCTACCTGACTGTCCAGACTCCCCGTGTATGAGCCTGGGTCCATGGGGTTTCGCCCAGAACTGGGGTTCAGTGCAGTCAGAACTGGGGTTCAGTGCAGTCGGGGGCTTCCTTCCCCCTCCCGCCAGAGAAAGTCAGCCAGGCTCTCAGCCACTCTTCCTCTCTGCATGCACAAAGACCCTTTGCCATACCTCAACCCTTTGCTGTTCCTCCGATTCTCCGTGAGCTTTTCTCTTTCCTTCTAGTTGTAGAATTTCCACTCAGCCAGCCTTCCTGTGGTTCTGGATGGTGTCCGTTCTGTCTTTTAGTTGTAGTTTTGAAATTGTTGTTCAAGGCAGCAGTTTAGGTGCTTACCTATGCCGCCATCTTGGTTTCTCCTCTGTCAGCAGTTTTGACTTTATTCAAAGAGCAATGGGGAGCCACTCAAAGTTTGAAACCAAGGAGAGATGCCATCCCAGTTATGTGTGAAAGATCATGCTGAAGACTGGGTGGAGAATGAGGGCAGCAGGGATCCACGAGGGGACACTGCAGAGCTGGTGGTGAGCCTGAGGGAGAAGGAGTGGGAAGATTTGCCACTGACCCTGGAGGCAGGTTGGATGTAGGGGTGAGAGAGGAAGAGGGAATGGGGCTCCAGGCTCCATTCTGAGGTGGCAGGATGGAGCTGCAGCAGCCAAGACACGCCCAGAGATGGGCACCCGCCCATCAGTATTCAGCACAATTTGAAGCCAGAGCAGCCGGTGACTTTCAGGCCCCAACCTCATGGCCTAACACCTCCGGCCATGGACTTGCTCAGGCCGGTCAGCAGCGGCATCCGCATCTGCCCCATAATAGCGCCTGGCCAGCTCCTCCAGTGGCTGCCACCTGGAGATTTCATGACCCCACCAAACTGGTGCTGTGGTGAGGTTCTGCTCCGCTCCCACTTGTGCCTAAACTGAAATGCTTTCTAACCAGTGCGCCCTGTGCTGGTTTTAATTTCCAACTGATTTGTCCACCCAGCTTATCACCAGGGCTCAATTCAGTCAGTACTGGCCAGAAGCAGCCTGCAGACAAGCTCTGACTTCTGCGTGTAGGTGCCCCTGGGATGATTGGCGATGCTTCCCATGCACCACAGTGCCCCCACCCCACCCCACCCCAAAACTGATGGCTCTGCCTCACCACAGGGCAAACCAGCATCAGCATCCAAAGGACAAGCCCAGGACTGCCATGCCCTCTGGATGCCACCGGCCCCTCTCCCCTCCTTCCCCTGGGGCCTGCTGTTTGTCCCAAACTGCCCTGGGCTGGCTGTGACCCCAGGACTCCCTGGGAAAGAAAGCTTTCACAAACCACGAGGTTTAGGCATTAACCCATAGGCACAGGCTCTGGGAAGAGGGACGGTGGATGGCCTGTATGAATGGGTCTGACTGCACTGAGATCAGGGTCTCAGATCCTTATCTTTCACTCAGGACACAGAAAAACAGGATGTTTGGGTTTCTTGTTCCCAAGGATTTAACAAAACTTTTGCTAAAGAAGAAAATAGGAAAAGATGCCAGAAAGATTTTTTTTTTCCTTCCAAACGGAGGGTCATGGGATCTGGAAGCAAATGTAAGAGGTCAAGGTCTTCCCTCTTAAACTTGCTCTGGCAAAAGTTCAATAGAATCACATCCTCTGTTCCAATTCCAAACTTCCAGGAGGAGGCCAGCAGGCAGGTGGGCTCAGTCGATAGCCTTTCAATGGGGGCAGAGTTTCCATTCAAAAAGATGAAAACGTTCTGGAGATGGGGGTGGTAATGGCTGCACAGCAGTGTGGATGTACTTAGTGTCACCGAATTGTCTACTGAAAACAGTTGAAATCGTACATTTCATGTAATGCTTGTTTTACCATAATAAAAAAAGGTAGACAGGAAACACAGCATTCATAAGGTGTGAAAGGGTCACCCCCAAATTACTGGCTAGTCCAGGGGAGGACACATAACTTCCCACTGAGGAGGCAGCTGTCAGTATTAACCCAGGCTTACCCTGCACATCGCACAGTGGGGCTACCTGGCATGCTTGGTGCCATACACCAGGTCACTTACCTCATGATCTGCCCAAAACAGTCAACCTAAACCTGATCCCACCTGGTAGGGTCCCACATCCAGTTCACCAGAAGTCAAGGGACAGGGGAGCAAGTTGAAAGACAACACGTGGCTGTAGGACCTTCCATAGGACCCTGGGCTGCCTTTTCCTGGGGGGGGGGGGGGGGGATGCTGTTCTATGTTAAAAGAGACTCCAGGCCTGGCTGGTGTGACTCAGTGGTTAGAGCATCGGCTTGCACACCAAGGGGTTGCAGGTCCGATCCCTGACCCTGGCCCGGGTCAGGGCGCATTCAGGAAGCAAACAATCAACGTGTCTCTCACATTATGTTTCTCTCTCTCTCTCCCCCTCCTTCTCTCCCTTCCACTCTCTCTAAAAAGCATTGGAAAAAATATCCTTGGGTGAGGATTAACACAAAAAAAGGAAGAGAGACTTGAGATGTTACAACTAAATGGAGCGACTAAAGGGGAGGGAATCCAGTGTGGAATCGCTAGCTCTAGCACACATTTGGGGCACCTGGGGAAATATGAATTCTGACGGGCTGCTAGATGCTGTGATCAGCTGGAAAGTGGCCCAAAGGTGTCCGCGTCCTCAAGTGCAACCTGCGAAGTTGTTCCCTTCTGTGCAAACGTGACTTCGCAGTCGATTCAGGATCCTGAGGTGGGAGATCATGGGATCCAACTAATCCCCAGGATCATCTGAGAGGGAGGCAGGAGGGCCCGGCAGGGTCAGAGAGGTGCTGGTTGTGAAGGCCTGGAAAGGTGGCCGTGAGCCAAGGAATGGAGGAGCCACTAAAAGCCAGAAAAGGCAAGAAAACGATTCTTCCCTACAGCCTTCAGGATGGACCAGCCCTGCTGACTCCTGGGCTTTAGTCTGAGACCCATTTCAGGCTCTGACCGCCAAGACTGTGGGAAGATAAATCTGTGTTATTGGAAGCACTAAGCCTGTGCTCGTTGTTTTAAGCAGCCACAGTTAACTGACACAGATGCTACCTGGACATTATTGTTCACTGGTTAGGGCGCTGTAGCTAGTGGAGAATGCCTCTGTTCTGAGAAGAGGCACACTCAAGGGTTTGTGGGGGAGACGTGTCCATGACGAGGGCGGCTATGGCAAAAGTTAGCAAATATGGCACTGCTTGTTCTCTTTCCTACGTACTTAAACTTTTCTATAATGAACAGCTTTTTAAAGTCTCAAGTAGAAAAGATTTCAAAGGATTTTAGGGATCTGGGCCTGGGAGGTGGGTGGGGTGGGCCCCTCAGAGGCAGACCTGCACCTGGGGACTCACAGGAGGCCCCGCCCTCCGCAGCCACCCCTGTGCCTCATGGTCCCCTCCTCACCCCCTCCCCCCCCCCCCACCTGCTCCCTCCCAGGACAGAGACATGCTCCCATCTGGGAAAGGACAGTCCCCCTGACACCATGGAGCCAGACTCCCCGAAGGGCTGTCACATCTGCAGGCTGCATCCTTCGAGGTTCTGCGGGCTCTTCAAAGCCCCTCCTCTACCCCAGGAGGACACCGGTCCCCAACGTGCCCTGCCATTGGCCTTGTCAAGGACAGTCGCGTGGCCAAGTCGAATGGTCTCTCTCTACCTTCAGCTGGCTTCACCTGTCAGCAGCTTTAACTCTGTCGGAGTGCCTCCACTCTTCGTTCTTGGCTGGCCCCTGTCCCTGAGCTCCAAATACAGGCCCCCTGGGGCTCTATGCTGGCCGCCTTCTCCGTTCTGTCCAGAGCCCCCTCCTCTTAGCTCCACCCACTTGCTGACAACCCTAGATCCACATGCCTGCCAAGTCCCTCCCCTGTGAGCCCCAGCCACTCACATCCCCAGCGGGGAGTGGTGGGTGCCTCAGACATCACCACTGGAGTGGCTGGGATGGTGGCCTCAAGAGATACGTCCATCTGGACCCTGTGCATGTGGTCTCATTTGGAAAAAGTGTCGTTGCAGATGTGGTTATAGATCTCAAAATGAGATCCTGGATTAGGGTGGACCTCAATCCAGGGACAAGTCCTGCTTATGAGAGAAGAGAAGGAGAAACAGACACAGGAACATGGAAAAAAGCCAAGTGAAGATGGAACAAGATTGGAGGGATGTGGCCACAAGCCAAGGATGCCTGAGCCACCAGACATTGGGAGAGGTGGGCAAGATCCTCCTCCGTAGGCTTGGGAGGGAGCAGGGCCCAGCTAACACCTTCTTCGAGACTTCTGGCCTCCGGGACTGTGACAGCCACCAAGTTTTCGGCAATTGTTTGCAGCCTCAGGAAACACATACACTGGCAACTCCAAACGTACCCTTGAATTTCAGCCTCAGCAAGGAACAGGGAACAGCCTGTTTGACATTCTAAGAACCTGAATTTCAGTTGAAGCCACCACTAAGAACAACTGACATGTCCCCCATCTTCCAAAGAGAGGCACTTACATCAGGTGACAGCTCTACTTGCTAAGACTGAGCCAAAGCCACTTCTGAGACCCACCCTCCCCCCCCCCAAAAAAAAATGGCCAACCACTGTTTTCTCGGAGGTTAGAAAGCATGCAGGGAGTGGAGGTCTCTTTGGAGAGAGTTGTCCTCCCACAGGGAGCTCTGGGCACGCCCCACTGTCCCCAACTTTACCAAGCAACTGCTTCCAGAGTCGGTTCTTGGGAGCAGCCTGTGCTTCAAGAATCCCATGGAATAAGGACAAGGACTGTTTTACATGGGCCAAGGGGACACAGGGAAGAGAGGCAGGGGCAGGTGCAGTCTTAAAGACCACCCCATCCCCTTCCCAAGTATTGCCTGCCCTGCAACACACAGAGGCCGGGGTGAACAGCCGTGGACAGCCAGAGGGAGGAGGAGGCCGGTCTTAGGAGGTCAGTGGGGAATCACCTGTGTGAGGGTCCCAAGTGGGGATCTCCACCACTCTCTAATGGCCTGGGGACCCTGACCAAGGGCTTACAGCAGCTGTAGAGAGTAACAGGCAGCCCCCTAACTCCCCTCTGCATCTCACCACTCCCAAAGCACCATAAACAGCTGGGCAAGTAGAGGGGCATGGGGGACAGTGACAAAGGCACCAGGTTCCCACAGCCTCTAGCAAATCAGTCAGCCCTGAGCTGGAGAGGGGGCTATAGGGGAAGAGTGATCGCAGTTTCTATTTGGATCAGGCTGAACTTTTTGAGATTTGCAAAAGGCAGCAGTTGATTAATAACAGTGAATGGCCAAAGGATCTGGTGACTCCCCCAGACAAGGAGGGGGGTCAACGGGGTGGATGAGCAGCCGGAAACCATCCCTGACCCCCAGTCAGAGTAGCCCAGAACCTGGGGGTGCTTCCTAGCACATGAGCTCAATTACCATATTTGGTGGTAATTGGGAGCAGGGCAGATCCCTCCCCTCATTGCTGTCACCTGTGTTTGACTCAAGTTCAATGCTCCAAGCTTCATAGTCCAGACTCATCTCTTTTCAAAGGAAGTGACATTGACTCACCTGGGTCCTTACAAGAAGCAAATGGGACACTTGATAGCACTGGCAAAACCAGATCAAACACTTTTTTTATTTATTTAAATATAATTCCTAAACCATGTGCCAGATAAATAAGGCATAAAATGCAGGTGTACCAAAAAATGTGTGCACACTTGGAGTGATCATAAAGCCAGTGTTTATTAACGTACAATTCATTTTCAAATTTTAAAAGAATCTACAGAAATGAATAATTTTTGGACAATGCCCGTTTCCATACTGATGGCCATTCTGGCCCAGGCACTGCTGATAATGCGAAGCAATGGGGTCACAAACATCAAGAATCATTTCATTCGGTATTTGTGTGCCCTCTTCGTCGACTGCTGCCGGTTTTGAGCCATAAACTTTATTTTTTATGTATCCCCATGAAAAATAGGCCAGTGGCACTTTAGGATAAATTTTCTTTGTTCAAAGTTTAGTCTGGCTTCACCCATTATTTCAAATCAGTTAAACCTAAAAAGGAGTGAAAATTAAGTGAGGTATAAGCTGTTAAAGTGTGCATTTTGGGACACCCTATAACCTGCAGTTTGCTGAAAGGTGGGGCTAAATACTGACGTTCTTTGAAGTTATCATTCGGTAGAAATTTTTAAATCTCAGCCCTTCTCCGCATGCTATTGCTTATATTTCACTCAAGGAAAATAAGGTAGAGAACCTTGAGTTTCAAAACACCTAAGTTAGCAGAATTCTGTCTTGCTATTCTTGTTGCATCCCCTCCTGAGTGATAGAGACATTAATTAAAATGTTCAGTAGGGCTGCAAGGAAGGCCCTAGACTTTTCCTCCCTTTGGGGGCTAAAATAAATGGAATTTAATCTCAAGCTGGCTGGCTCTCATCCTCACCCTAAGACCATGAGCCCCTGCAGAAGGAATCTTTGAATTGAAAGATTCAAAGTATTCATTTCTGAAATCTTGCATTATTAACTTTATGTGAAAATACTATCCACAAAAAGTTAGATATTTTTAAAAATGCTATAGTCTACAAAGATCAAAAGAGCATAAAAGGACCAAGTCCTCCGGGGTAGAATGATCTAAATGGGAGGAGAAAATTAATAAATGCAATAGGTCTACAATTTGTACCTGGGGAACAGGAGGTACCCAAGTCCCATTAAAGTTTCCGGGGCGAGAGTTGATTCGTGGTCTCGC